>WPDF01000144.1:0-92531 GCA_019137265.1 Neonectria coccinea | reverse complement strand
TAAGGATAAATAGAAAACTAGCCTTTATAAAGGAATTCCCTATTAGATATTTAAAAAAAAGTACTCCTTTAAGTGCTTAAGTTCCCTTAGGAAGGGAGACCATATTAGGTAGATATATTATATATATAGCTAAGCCTATTAAGGATAATAGAGTAATAGCGTAAATAACCTAAACTGCTTATTAGCTAACTTCCTAGAGAAGGAGGGTATATTATAGTTTAAGGCTTTACTCTAGCTTAAGCTAGATAAGAAGGTTATCTTCTAACTATAATAAGGCCTTACTATAAGATTAGTTAGTAGTAAATAGGTATTTAGCTTAGATAGGTAGGAAGCTTCTAGCTTCCTTTCTTTCTTCTCTTAACTTTAGTAATAACCTTATTCTAGCACCTTTCTATAGCTACCTAAAGGCTAGCCTATTATAAGTCTTTTCTTATTATTTAGTTTAGTATATAGTAATTAATATAAAGTTATAATTTACCTTCTTTCTTAGGTATAAATAGGATTAAAGCTCTAGTAGGGCTAATTAAATATTAGATCTATCCTTATCTTAAGGCTATATTAAGGTATTTATAAAGAACTTTTAGCTCTTTCTATACTAAGCTATAAATAGGTCCTTATAGAGGGTCTTTACCTAGTTTAATCTCTATTATATAGGTATACCTATCTAAGGAAGGGAGCTAGGCTATAAGTTTAATAGAGAAGATTACTATAAGGTTAATATATATATTAGGGATTAGTATTTTTATTAGTTTATTATTATCCTTTAGTATAGTTAGGGGTTTATTATTAATTATAAGTAGTATCCTTAGTATAACTAATAGTATTATCTAAGTATTTTATATACTTATTTAAATTTACTTTTAGGAAATAGCTAATTCTAATTAATTAAGACTAAAAGGGTAAATCTAAGATAATAATAAGAAGGAGATTTAAATATTAGCTTATTAGTACTAAGGGTATCCTAAAATAATATTAGTTATATACTTAACTACTATATAGCTAATATTCTAGTACTTTATAACTCTCTAGTTATTAATTATCTCTATTAGGATATAGATTATTCTATAGAAATCTATTTAGGTCCTTTTAATAGCTAGGTTTAATTTACTAACTAGTATAGAGTATACTCTTTACTACTTTTCTAAAAGCATTTAAAGGTAGATTATAATAGTATTAGATCTAGGATCTAATAGTATATTTACTTTAGGCTATTAGTAGTTTATTTAGTATTTTACTATCCTCTTAATTAGAGTTATAATAGTACTAACTAGAAGAAACTATTAGTCTAAATCTTATTATATATTAGTAGTATAAAGTAATAGTATCCTACTAGTAATAGGGTTAACTTTACTATATATATTATTAGTATAGCTTATAGATTTATAAGGGTTAATATAAATAGTATAATTTAAGGCTTAATAATCTCTAGAGTAATAGCTAACTTTATAATACTTAAAGTAAATAATACCTTAGTAGAATATTAAGGTTACTATAGGGTTATTATTAATAGGTAGGATTTATAGTAGAGTAGTATTAAGTAGGCTAATAGTAAGTATTATAAGAGCAATTAAATATAGATTACTATTATAAGGTTAATACCCTTACGAATTAAGAGTTAAGGATATCTTTAGGAGCGATTTAGCCTATATACCTATACTTTTTATTGCTTATTAGCTAGCTAGAAAGCTTTAGCTAACTACCTATATATATAAGTATTTAATTAGATACTAAAGGAATTAAGAGATTTAGTATTTTAAAGGAAGCTCTTTAGATAGCTTAGATTTAACTTTAATATAAGCCCTTAGGAAGTCCTAAAAAGACTAATTATTACCTTAATATATATATTTAAGCTACTTAATAGTAATAAGGTAATAAGTATTTAGATTATTAATACTAGCCTTAAGCTAGCTTAAGAAGCTTAATTAGGTAACTTAAGAGTAATTATTATAAATATTATAGCTTATATATTAATTCTATTAGAGCTATATATTACCTTTAAAGTAACTATTAGTATATAATATATTATAGATAGCCCGGCTAGGTAGGATTATCACGGCTTAATTGCTCCTTAGGTTATAAGCAGCTAGAGTGGGATTAGTTAGATTAGCTACCCGCTCAATCCGTTAGAATTAGGACCTTAGACTCCGAGCGGGATTAGTCGGATTAGCTACTCGCTTAATCCGTTAGAATTAGGACCTTAGATTCCGAACGCTATTACGATTAGCTACATATAATTTAGAGTGGTATTTAAGGTTAGGCTTTCGCCCTTAGCTAGCAATCTTTACCTTATTTTCAATCTTTTTCCCGCCTTTCTAGTTAAATAAGGTTACCCTATTATAATCTATAATATAATACCTTTTATAATTTATTATAAAAGTTATATAATTATAAATAAAAGGCTATTTATAGAGTATTCTAAAAGCCTTATAACTTTATCTAATTAATTCTCTTATAGATAAGTATCTTAATTATTAGCCTTAACTAGCTATTATTATTATTATAAGATTACTTTTAAGGCTTTATATCCTTACTAATAATTAATAAGTACTTTATTATTACTATATTATATTTAGTATTATTAATAATCTTATCCCTTTTAAGTATTATAAAGAGAATATACTTATATTAAAGAATATATATATTATACTATTCCTTAAGGTAAATATCTAGTTTAATACTTATAAGGTTATTAGTACCTAAGGGTATAACTATCTATAATTAAGTACCCTTAATAGTATTAAGAGGGATTAAATATAAAAAGGATTTAGAAGATATATTTATTTCTATTAGGCTTCTAAGTATAATATATATAAGAGAGATTAACCTATTAGAGCTAAAAGGTAAGAAGTATAATAATAATAAATAGTTAGTAATAATAGCGCTATAAACTTAAAGGTAGAGGTTATAATATTGTAAGATTAATCTCTAAAGTCCCTATAATACTGACAAAACGCCCTAATTTATACGCGCTTCTAGCGCTTCGTACGTATCTAGCCCTTAGCTCGCTATTCCTTCGCTGGTGCCCATTTGGCACGTAACACCGCTCGAGAGATTGTCAAGTTCACGGGTGCCCATGTCACAGGGCTGAACATCAATGAATACCAAGTTTCGCGTGCGACCAACTACGCAGAACGAGAAGGACTGTCACATAAGCTTAAGTTTGTTCAAGGAGACTTTATGGTACGTTGCATGTTACTCAAGAGAGACGGGTTCTTCAAGCATGGGAAAAACTAACTGAGGGGTACAGAAAATCCCGTTCCCCGACAACTCGTTTGACGCCGTCTACGCGATCGAAGCAACCGTACACGCTCCCTCACTCAAGGGTGTCTACAGCGATATCCTACGCGTGCTGAAGCCAGGCGGCGTGTTTGGTGTCTATGAATGGCTGATGACGGAGAACTACGACAACGCGAGGTTGGACCACCGACGGATCCGGCTGGACATTGAGCAGGGCGACGGCATCGCGCAAATGTTCAAGATCTCGGACGGCGTGTCGGCGATGAAGGACGCGGGCTTCGAGCTGGAGACACACGAGGACCTCGCGGCCGACGACGACGGCCCGGCGCCGTGGTACTGGCCGCTGGACAGCAACATGGCGTACGCGCAGACGCTGGCCGACGTGCTGACGGTGCTGCGGATGAACAAATGGGGCCGGTTCGTGATGCACAACGTCTTTAGCGTCATGGAGGCCGTCCGCATCGCGCCGGCCGGCACGAGGAAGACGGCCGAGAGCCTGTCGACGGCGGCGGACGCGCTGGTGCAGGGCGGGAAGCAGAAGCTGTTTACGCCCATGTACCTAATGGTCGGGAGGAAGCCGGAGGAACAGGTGACGGGCCGCGAGAATTGAGTTGCGGATGGTGAGTAAAAACCTTGAGCATCGAGGGTTTCGGTTCGAAGAGGTTGGAGACGAGTTGGAATGTTTTGATAAAGTCAAGGGTGTTGACTTTGGTCGAGAGTTGAGGCCAAGGAGGAGGGGAAGGCCGAATAAGTCGAGACCAAGAGGGCATCACCATGAATGCAACTGTATTTCGGAACGGGACTGCAAAAGGAATATCAAGAACTCAAAGCTACAGTATGTCCTCTGAAGGGTCTCGTCATCTGATGAATCTTACTGGTTACACGGATTAGCGAGCAGCCGGTGAAGAGGTGGATGGTGGGAGAGGACGTGTCAAAAGCGTAGATACCTTGGTACCCAGGGTAAGCGGTGCGAGTAGCGAGCGCGGGTGGTGGCGATGGAACGCGCACCAGGTAAGTTACTGTACTGGTTACTACTGGTTACTGACCCTCCATCTCAGCACAACGACGCAATTAATGTTCCCCGCACGGGGTTTTGAGTTGACGTCCTTTGCGCTTTGTCGACGGAAATGGTCGATCATGATGCGCACGCGTGCAAAAACAACAAAAAAAAGGGTTCTTTTTTATTTGCCGGGGTTGGTCGGCTGCATCCGCTCCCGGGTGAAGAGGGCCTGCATTCCATCCTTGGCCAAGCAAGCAAGACGAGAGATGGAGGGCGGAGCAGGTATCGACATCCACCCGGAAGGCGAGGGATCCGGACTCGGAATAGGGAGCTGGGTTAGATCCGAGTTTAGCGATGTGATTGATGCTGATGCTGCGGGAATCACATTAGATCGGTCGGGCATCCATTGGAAATCCGACCCTTGTAGGGTTTGGAATCTGGCTTCGTTCAGCCCTGCGTCCTCCATTCCTTCAGGGACCTGCTTCCGCTGCGGCTGCGAGCTCTGGGCTGCCCGCCCGGGGTCCAGGGTCCCGGCAGTGGCTCCCTTGCTGGGCAACTGGGCCATCCTCCTTCACACCGACATCCCAAAAGACGGATGCCCACGCAACGCACGTACGTGTAGGTACGTAGTAGACTGGGTACCTAGGTAGGTACGCAATGGCTACAAAAGCCAACGGCGCAGTTTGATTCGCAACTGGCCCAAAAGTTACGAATTGCGGGTGGCTCAGCCCGGCGGCGTTGTTCGACGCTGCTTGGCTGGGGGCTTGGCCTTGGCTGGCGCGGACATCCCTGTATCGTCCAGGCCTGCATCCCCCATCTCACGTCATCGACCCCCCCGTGGCGCTCCACTGGGACGGGACCAAGATGCAAACAAGGATGCACACAGCTCTCCCATCTCTGGCTCAACCAACACTTCGCCAGCCCAAAAGCGGCGCAGATCGGAGGACCCAGCCTGTCGTTTTTTCCTCTCTCTCCCACTCCCATGCTGACGAGTGACGATGGCTTGAAATCTTTCCCCTTTTTTCATCCGCCTCCCGCACATCCCACTGTTTGTCTCCCGTTGCTTGTCTCGCCCTCTCGCTCCCGTTTTATTGCTAGAAACATCCGGGAGTTGTCAACCTCAAACAACCACGACAACGACCGAACCGAAACGAAACGAAACGAAACGAGACACAAGTCGGGTCCAACACCAGAGCAATCAAAACCGCCACGATGCTTCGCAGAAAAGAAACCCTCACCATCATCACGCCCATCCCCGGCTTCATCCCCCGCCAGCTCGCCCTCGACATCCTCCACTCCCACAGCGAAGTCATCACCCTCAACCCGCTCGTCCTCAGCCACAAGCCCATCACCGCCCCGCGCAACGCCGCCGCCGACGAGTACTACAGCACCTGGTACGAGATCACCGAGCGCATCCAGTATGTCCCCGGCATGGGCAAGATGGGCTCCGGCAAGATCACCTTCAACGGCTGCTTCCACGACATGCCCTGGGGCCTGCAGACGCACATCTACGCCCCCATGAACATCGACATGCGCAACCGCTACCGTATCCAGGGCAACCAGCCTGGTATCGAGCCCCCCGAGCTGCCCGAGATCGGCCTCGAGCAGCTCGGCGCCCCCAAGGACGGGCTGTACCTGCGCGAGGACGTCGAGCTCAAGTGCAACATCACCATGATGAGCTTCGTCAAGGCCGAGACCAAGAAGGCCAGCAAGGAGATGGTCGGCCGCATGATCAAGAAGGCCGAGCTGCTGGACGCCGGCATCCTCAAGGCCATGTTCCAGGACGGACGCCTCAAGACCATCAACCCGGCCGACCGCGCCAACGCCTCTGCCAATCTCGAGTTGATGCGCCGCGAGAGCGTCTCGACGCAGCGAACGTCCTGGGGCGCCGGCCCCGTCCCGCCCAGCCCGGGCATGTCGTATCAACAGCCACTGCATTCGCCCCAGTACCCTCAGTTCACGCGGCCCGCAAGCGCCTCTCAGCCTCAGGGCTACCCGCAGCATCCGTACCAGTCGCACTCGACTCCGCCTCCGCAGCACGCGTACCAGACGCATGCAACGCCGCCTCCGCAGCACCAACAGCAGCTCGCACCACCCGTGCCGCCGAAAACACAGCAGACGATCCCCATGGAGCTCCCCGGAGACTACTACCACTACCACCCGGCCACACACGGCTCTGCGCAGCCCAGTCCTAGCCACCCTCCCAACGCCTATCGCAACTCGTCCGCGTCGCAAGCATCCTCAGACCCCCGGTGGTCGCACGCGGGAAGCAGCCCGGTGCTGTCCGACAACCAGAGGACCAGCATGTACTCTGTCGCGAGCACCCCGCCGCCGCCTGGTTATACGAGTCCCGGAATCACCCAGGGATCCTTCGCCGCCGAACTTCCCGCCCACAGCGAGACGATGGAGGAGCACCGCTCAGATCGAAAGTATTAACGCGGGACGGCTGTCCTTGATGGATAAACCAACGTTGATTGAAACACGACATGATGTCGGGGAAGCGAAGAACATGGGACCTTTTACGAGCTGGCTATTTTTGCTGTTATTTGGATGATGGCCATGATAAAACGGAGTTGGCGTTGCAGGATTTTGGACACGTACGCTCTGGTACTTTATACCCTAATGTTCAAGAAAGGATATCTTTTAGACCAATTGCCGTCAGTATCCCATCGTGAATCACAGTGCTAGGTGTGCCCACTGCGCCCAGTCAATGTCCACCATGGTGCATCGGTACACATACATCTGCTATCTCTTCCCTCGACTGCCCTCTCGAGACGTGGGCTCATGAGTACGCAGTAAGTTTCTACACTGGAGAGCCAGGGTTTCTGACCTCGCTCAGCGTCAATAGAAGCACCCATCCCGCACTCCCAGCTGCCGACCTCGGAACGTCCCCTCGGAATGATCACCACCGCACGCACACCCTACGAGAAGAACTCCGACCGAAGCTTTATCCCCATGTCCGCGGATCCAGATTCACTCTTCGGGAAACGGAGCGCTCCCACCCAGGCCGCACAGAGGACGAAGCGGAGGAGAGACGAGCTGGGCACAAAGGAGCAGAAGCTCAACCAGGCGCTTGGTCAACAGACCCCTTAGAGTATCCGACAAGGGTTTCTAGGAATTGTGCAAGATAGTATCGGCTCAGGATGGAGGAGGTCGACTTTGTGTGGAGATGGCTCGCGGACATGTTGGATGAACACTTTGTGCTCGTGGCTTTGTCTTTGGCACCTGGCGTGGTGAAGATCTATGCTGGATGGGAAGCGGTATGAGAGGATGGTGATAAGTTTCAAGGGAGGAGGATTGTGTGAATAGCGTTAAGAGAGGAGAGTCGTGGACAGCTTCAACGGAGGAGGATCGGGAGTACACACGGATTGGAATGTGATTAAGAGCTGACTCGGGACCAGACAGTTCACCAAGAAGTTTAGGTAAAATATCTCTACAAAAAAACAGACAATATGTGCCTTCGCAATCTTCGAAAGTAACATGCATCGTGCAAGCTGCTTAGAGCCACGAACTACAAACTCCGTATCCACGCCCCAGCAACGCATCCTACACAGCACCACACCCGACGACACGGCATTCGGTGCGACCGCGGGGACTTTTCTGCGACCCAAATGCGAAAATTGCTTGGTAATGCCTCACGCTTCATCTCCGCCACAGCAAACATGGCGAGCAATCCTCCTGCGGAGACCTTGCGGAGTTTGGCGTTCCGCAGGTGGAGCTGGGCTGGGGACTATCGCAGGGTGGTGAGAACAGTTGCTGTCAGAGCCTCATGTGGGACGGGACGGGGTTGTAAGTGAATCGGGATTGGGAATATTCGCTCCGTCTCGTGGTTTGTGAAATGGCATATAAGGCCATGATGAGGACGGGTTATCGACAGAGAATTCCCTTCAAGCTCGCAGCTGATACGATTCAGACAGGACCAAACAACAACTCTACAATCGAGTATACCAGAAACCCAACAACCAGATCAAACCAATCAAGCCTTTCCGATAACCACAGCAATGCCTTTCATTCAGCCAGCTGTTCCCCGGCTGCCCCCAGGCATCGACCTATCGGGCAAAACCGCCATCGTCACCGGCGCAAGCTCAGGCATCGGACTCGAGATTTCTCGCCAGCTCTTGACTCTCAAAGTATCCAACCTCATCCTGGCAGTGAGAAACGTCACAAAGGGAGAGGCAGTCCGACAATCCCTCATATCCGACCCAGCAGTCAAGGCGGCCAACCCCAACGCCATCGTCAAGGTCATGAGCCTCGACACGGAGAACTACTCCAGCACGCGGCAATTCGCCTCGGCGTTCAAGGCCGAGTTTGCAGACCTCCACATCCTCATGCTCAACGCCGGAATCGGGACGTTGGGGCGCGAGTTTGCAAGTAACGGCCACGAGAAGCACATTCAGGTCAACTACCTGTCCAACGTCCTTCTCACCATCGCTCTCCTTCCGGTATTGGAAGCCACCGCAGACAGGACAGGTACTCCCAGCCGTGTGACCTGGACCGGCAGCCGCTCCCACAGGCAGACGAGCCTGGCAACCAAGCTGCCGCTTAAGCAGGGCGAGGGAGTCCTGAAGCACTTCGACGAAGCGAAAGGCATCCCGTCGTTTTCGGGATACGGAGACAGCAAGATCCTAGTCGTGTTCTTCCAGCGCGAACTAGCCAAGCGCTACAGCGCGGAAAAAGTCATCGTCAACAGCTTCTGTCCCGGCATCGTCAACACGGCCATGTCGGACGTGCTGCCGATCTACCTGCGCATCCCGGTCAACATGGTCAAGGCCATGATAGCCAGGTCGCCCGAGAAGGCGGCGTGGATTGGGCTGAATGCCGCCGTGGTTGCTGGTTCGGAGACGCATGGGCAGCTGCTGGAGGATATGGCGGCCGACGAGCCGTGGGAGTTTGTCTCGTTTGAGGAAGGGCGGCGGGTGCAGAAGTTGCTGTGGGAAGAGACTTGCGCGGAGATGGAAGGGCTGGTGACTCTTCCGGCTTGGATGACGAGTCAGAATTGATGTTGCTTGCAGGGGTTGTTGTTTGTGGAAACGATCGGAGCGTTTCGAATGTGTTATGTTTAATTGAATTCTAGCCCGTTGTGTTTGACTTCGAACTGTCATTTCGTTGATGTATCCATCACTGGGATAAATGATGCTGATGACTCCCGAATGTTTGGATGATTGATGTGGGACGACTGACAATCTGAACGGCTGCCCGTATTACCACACCATTGCAAACAGGCCCAAGAGACTTGTGTGCCCTACAACACATTATTCAATTAATTGTTTGAGGCGTTGGTGGCTGCCTGGGCGCCTGAAATATAACCTCTCGGTCTCACAACAGCGGGCACCTTTCTCTCTTCATCACCAACCAACCTTACAATCACCATCCCTCGTCAGCATTCGCTACATATCACTAGAGACAGAATAGGGAGTACCGAACAGCTAAGAAAGGCCCATGGATCGCGCGAAAGGATCAGGCGGGCCTTCGGGCTCTTCTCAAGGCCATGGCACAGAACCCCGAAAGGTGAGCAACTCCTAACGAGTCCTGTGCTCGGAGTTCGCGTGGAGAGAAGCTGACTTTCTGCAAACAGATCCCCACTGGGCCAAGAGCCATGACACAAAAGACCGACTGGCTCTTCAAGGGAACCGGCAAAAAGTTGACCGCCATGCTGAGCTCCGAAGTCCAGCCTTCCCCTTTGATCGTCACCAGCAGCGGTGGATACAACCTCGTGTGCAGCTACAACTGGCTAGAGAGGACCGATCCCACCGTCTATGTTCCAGGTGATTACTTTCCCCTGGTAGTTGTTCATGCTGACTCTCGCAGGTGACCCTCCCCGTTACGTCCCAAGACCAGTTCCCATCTCCCTCGCGAGAGATTTAGGCCGGTATTTCATCGACCAGAACCAGTTCCGAGTCCCCGAGTACCCGTTCGAAGTCGTCTTTCGTGCACTGGAGGTTATGAATCCAGACTTCAAATTCAACAACGTCGATGTTCTCGTCAACCGCAACACCTTGCGAAAGCTGCTCGACTATTGCGCCGGGAAACAACACAACGACTTCAGACTCAACTTGTTTGTCGTTCAGAACACGCTGATCGTCGAAAGATGCGAGGAGAAGCTGGTTGACATGATTCGAGGCGTGGGAAACAAAGGATGGGGGCACAATTTCGAGGCCGCCATCACTCGATCGCTTCCTGGCATGGAGAACATCGTTGGCTACCATCGCGTTCTCGAGTATTACCTTGGGAACCTGAGATGCGCTGTCCGGTTTGAGGTTGATGCCTTCATCGATGACAACGCCGGTATTGACGCGTCCCTCGCAGCCCAGGTCGGTTCACTGAGCCTGGGGACGCCCACCGCCGATCTGGTCGACACCCTCAAGGCACTGCAAATCCGCGAGGCCGAGACGGCCAAGGAGCTTTCAAACATCCACGTCATCCCCCGCGGGTCTTTCGTCCCGCACACCCACGCAGCCGAGATCAAGTCCATAGGACGGCCCAAGTCTCTGAGCGAGACACTGCCGCAGCTGTGGTTCGGGCGAACGCAGAACCTCATCCGCGGGCACCACAACGATGGGGTCTTCCACAAGATTGACGTCAGCAACGTGGGACAGGACCTTCGGGTTTGGGAGACGCAGCTTCGGCCCCAGGATGCGCTGCGCAAGGTGGTGACGCTATTGGATAAGCTTCGGGGGGTTGTGCAGAAGTCGGAGGGCAAGGCTTGCGTGGTGGTGGTCCAGCAGCAGTTCCTAAAGGTGTTTTCTGCGACAGAGAGGAAGACGCCTCTGCCGGAGGACGTGACCAAGAAGTTCTGGGGAAAGGAGTAAAGGATCTTTCCATGCCGAGACAGCTAGTTGTGTGTACGATCAACAATAAATTCTGAGTCTTTCACCCGTGATGATTTTCTCCCTAGTCTGATCCAAGTCGCTGCGTGTAAAGACATCTTACGGGCAGAAGCTAGGTAAGCTCCATTGCACCTGCCCAGTAGCTACTACTACCTACGCTACCTAGGTATCTGGCTGATGGAGTCACTGATGAAATGAATGGCAACTGCAACGGCAACTTCACGTGCACTGAGTCACTGCAAGGAACTCGGAGGCACCCTACCACTTGCAAGTTACAACAACCCGTCACGAATCCACGAGAAGCCATCACCATCCCGCGATAACTCTGATCCCGATCATGGTCCACCAAGAGATCTACGTCGTCGCCCGTGTCTGCGGGTATTATCGCCGTATCGCCGTTGTGAAGCACATCAATTCAGCTTCCGAAAATGTCATCCGGGCCTGTCTTCGGTTGATCGCCATCTTCTCCGATCCCAGCAACCGATTGGCTCTGAAGCAGGAGCTCGCCATGGCCGTCGACTTCTTTGAAAACGGACGACCACCGGGTCAAGTTACCTTTCGCCTTCGGGATCCTAGTATTCTGGACGAAGACCTACCGTGCCCGTTCCCCTTCGTCACGACTTGTCTTTTTCTCGGCACCGGCTACCAAGCTACAACGGGCCAAGTCCACAGAGTGAAAGAACTGCCGCATGATATCCCGTATCATTCGGTTAGGGATACCAGTGGTATGACAGTCTTAAACATAACAGACCTTGAAAATATTGAATACTGTTTTGTGGTGCCGGGACACGGTCAGCTACTTCTCACAGCATTATTATACCGCTGGTTGTCGTACTGATCATTTGCAGTCCCCCGAACGTTCCATGATCAGTTCCATCGTCCAATCACTGGCTGGAAATATCACTTGGGACACTATCGGTCGAACGATGAGGCAAGAGCTCAACGTACCAGTGCCGTTGCTCTGGACCGTGTTCCCCTTCTCGCAGTCAGCGTTTTTCATGGTATTGAATCCCAAAATCTCTCTGGGCCCTGATAGTTCTATCAAGCGCTCACCAAGCTTGTACAAGCTGTAAAGCAACGCTAATGTCTCGTTAGAACTATGGCCATCCCCGATTTCCGGCACACCTCCATATCGCGAACCCCTGAAATATGGTCCTTTGACTTCACTTCGACATCAAGCTGCTGCGAAGCTTTTCCAATATATGCTGTCCACCCCCGAGTTCGATCTCTCCCTCCTCGACGAGGTTAAAACGATGCCGGGCTTCCAATGTTTGGCGAAGGAGTATCTGCTCGCCAACCCCAACCAAGTTGGTATCGTACCTACATCAGGGCACCTTCTTCGGATCGCCTTTGCCGGAGACACATTGCTAGAATGGCATCTCTTCCCAAATATCTCATCCGAAGCACTCAAGGTTGCGTTTGGTGGCAAAGATTTCAGCGGAGTCATTGAGATCAGCCTTCCACCACCCTCAGCCCCGGACACACCAGGTGAATTTGTGGAAGCGCTTTCAGCCCTGGGGTCGCTGGATACTCTTCAGATCCTGGACCATCCCGCCAGAATGGATGACACCATGAGTCTCGAGCTATACAACAGTCTTGTTCTCTCGGCACCAAACCTTGTAAAAAGGAAGTTGGTCCTCACCGGCCCATACTCGTGCGGACTTCGTGAGAAGCTCTGGCTTCCAATGCGAGACGGCCCCAAGCCCTTGCCGGCGTTCCCAGTACTACAAATGCTGATGATTCATGAGGAAACGATGGATGAGGAATTAGATTATTGTCTTTACCTCGGTGACGTGTTTCTTAACCCGGTTAAGTTTGTCCTCGGCTTTTTGCAGTTTATATGGTCAATATTCCCCGTGGATCCCGTCCTCGAGGTTTCTGATCAAATCGCAATGCGCACCTTTGCTCGGAGCCCTTCTTCTCTTGATCACGATTCCATCAGCGAAATCGGACCTATTCCCGCTGAAATTAATGCAGTTTTTGACAGAAGCGTCCAGATGTCTTCCAACCTGCTATGTCCTATGATGCGAGATCTGACCCCGGACACTTGGACAGTCGTGCTGTTACGGATGGGTCACGGGATTGAGACCACACACTTCGAGTATGCGTTTGTCCGCTCCAAGTCTGACATCCAGGTTGCTCCTGAGACCTGGCGAGGCTCTGATATCATGCCTTCGGAGATCGAAGCCATATCTATCGAGAAATTTCTTCAGCTGACCGAGCCGGTTATCGATTCGAGCAAAGTGTCAGCTTACCTCGACAAGACAAGACAATCTCTATTAGCAAGGGCACGCGGAAACCGTCCAGTTAGTGTTGAGGAGAGGCCGCCAATCAGGCTGCTAGACGTCGAGAAGGTCTGCAAGCTCTTGACTACGTCCATGACACGGGAATGGGAGAGGGCAAACTCGCCATTCGACGTCAGCGATGCAGATGATGTCATGGTAAGCACGTCCTAAATACTTTAGAAAACATCACAAGATCTGACAACCTTCTCCTAGGAGGAAGATTGACAGCGTATCTCAACTTCAATCGACTAAATAGGAGCCACGCGGATGGCAATGGGATAGGTTAATAGTCAGGCAGTGCATTATCCGGAAGGTCGACCAACTCGACCGAGTGAACCGACTCTGACAAAGTGTCTCTTATGAACCAACGTGTTTTGTTGGGCATTATTAGACTCAGGTAGTGTCGCTTCACAAAATATGAACCCCGAGAATTCTTACTCATTTCGAATTGCTCTGAGAAGTCGTGCACATCACTAAGTGGTCAGGATCTCAGAAACAGTGCAGGCAGAAGCCTAGACTCCCATATGATACACAATGCCTGAGAAATCGTTGACTGAACAAGCCGTCAACGGCTTTCTTGCCGTGCGTTAATCCCTGATACAAAGTGAATGCGACCAACTCGCCCGTTCGGTTTCCGGCGCTTCAGTTGTCTGTCTAGTTGATGTCCTAGGTTCATTGAGCTACACCGTTATATGCACCATGACTCAAATTCAGGAGCAACGTGGTGATGAAAGTCTTATCGTGTCCTCCTGGTAATCGGTATTCGGACTCGATAGTGATACAATCGAGTTAGCAAGGTCAATCCACGGATACCTAGTGCCACAGACGACATATCATGGCGAAATGAGAAGTTATGAACCCCCGTTAGGCATCTATACTGTGCCATTACTACCTGGAGTCACTTGTCTTGAGGTCTCGATTACGAAGATGTCATGGATTGATGAAGAGGCCAAGCACATTTGCTTTGTCTCGCATCTCGCCAAGTACGGAAAAGCTGTTCCCCCTTTTCTCCTGTTTCTAATGCTCGGTGTCAAGTACTTGACTCGGTGTTGGTCCATGCCTCAGCCTTTGACACCGTAGATGCGTGTAGAGGGCAAAGTCGGCGTCTCTCGCAGGCTGGCGGTCCTGGTGGCGTCACCGTCAACTGGGGTCTCTATTCCGACGCTCTCCGAACTGAAAACCATTTTACCCCATCTCTTCGCCAGTGAATGCCCTCGGGTTCTGGCGCATGGCGATTTCTCCAAAACCGATATCCTAGTCAACCCAAATTCTACGAAATGGCAGGTATCGTCGACTAGTCTCTCGCGGCTGTGAAGTCTTTTGGCGTCGAGTTAGACTGTCGCTTTCCAATTACTGGAAGTATGGACCTGAGCGATTGGCACAACTATACTCGTCAGCCGCGTCTTCTGGAAGTTTCTGGGCAGAATCCTGGACTGCAATAGGGATTGACAAGATGGCACTGGGTGCCGAGAGGATATCCGCGCCATGGCCGAGGCCGCTGCCAAAATCAGAGTTCTCTTGAGTTATGGGTTCAATCACAAACCTGACGGTTCGCCTTCGGGGGAGCTATCGACGTCTAAAAGCATGTTAACAATGCTATAGGCATGGTTTGGAGACGAGCCCTTGGAAGCCGATGTTCCTCTATAGTTGCTATATGGATGCGGTTCCGAAGCCATATTGCTGCACATAGGTAACTGAGTAGATGTCTCGTTCAATCTTCAGACAACAACTTCAGGCTTCTACGTTTCTTGAGTAATAGATTCCCAAGAGACACTTCCTACAGACCTGAAACGTCTCCTTACAAATTTCCCACCTTTGTGTTGAGTAGTGAGATGACGGCATTGCTAGTATCGGCGAGAGCATGGATTTAACAGTGTCGATCAGCCAATCAACGTCATTAGCATGGAAAGTAAGAAGTGTCGAACGGCAACAGTACATGAGTGGCAGTCCCTGGATATTCTATCAAACGTCATAGGAAATGACTAATGCGGGGTATTTGATATGGCCGTCTCTCCCCAGCCTACTTCTTACAATTTCGGCCGTGATGTACGTCATGTAGGGACATCAAGGGCGTTATTGACATGATAGGGTATTCATGTGTATTACCAATCGAACAATCCCAGTAGACCCGAAATGGAATAAATACTGCGGTTTCTACCCTCTCCTGATATTTGCACGCTTTAATTCTTTAATATCTCTTCACCTTCGTTCGTATAAGTCAACCTTGCTCCCCGCATCGCCAATAGTCAAAAGAAAAATGGCTTCAGCACTCGAAGCCAACACTACATCTCTGAATCAGAGCTTTCACTACGAAAATGCAACTCACAGCTATACCGTTAAATGGTGTTCCCTAGGCGATCCAACGTCACCCCCACTGCTCTTCATCCACGGAACGCCCTGGTCCTCCCGTATTTGGGTACCTTTTGCCGTCGCCCTGTCTCGGCAGTTCCATGTCTATCTTTTTGATAGGCCTGGATTCGGCGACTCCCCTGCGGAATACAAATTGCCTGGCACAAGTGCTAGCGCAACCAAAGTCATCGAGCTCGACGCTGACCTTGCTCGAAAATCCGAGGTCTACGCTGCGCTCTTCAAATCTTGGGAAACAGACTGGGGCAACCAGAAGGCCCACGTCGTAGCCCACGACAACGCCGGCTTGATTAGTTTGCGAGGCCATCTGCTGCACGATTGCCACTACGCAAGTCTATGCTTAATTGATGTCGTTGCAATTGGACCATTTGGGCAGTCCCTTTTCAAAGTAATCGCCGATGACCCACGCCACTTCGAGCAGCTCCCCGACATGGCAGTTGAGGGTATACTAGAAGGCTATATCCGCAATGCGGCATTCTATGAGTTGTCAAAAGAAACAATGCAGATGTTAAAGTCGCCTTGGTTAAAAGAAGGGAGGAGAGATGGGTTTATCCGGGAGATGTGTCAAGCAAATTCAAGATCTACAGAGGCAGTTGAAGGAAGATATGGAGAAGTCGGGTCAAACTTGCCAGTAAAGATCATTTGGGGCGCTGACGACAAATGGATACCAGTTGAAACTGCTTGGAGACTGGGAAAGGCGCTGACGGCCAAAGAAGTCGTGGTGATTGAGAAAGCTGGTCATCTCATTATGCTTGATCAAGGAGCTCAGCTCGGAGTTGAGCTAGGAAGGTGGCTGAGTGCTGTTCAACTTCACAACTCATTGTGACATGGAGTATGTGTAGCAAGCAACTAGATTTCCTAAATATCTTAACTCGTCCCGAAATGCTTCAACAATGGTTGCTCATCTTCAGAAGTCATACGCGTCGTACCTCGGCGACCTTGATGGACTAACCATTAATTAAGTGACACAAAAGCCCGTTGCTATCAGCATGGTTACTGAATGTTTTCTAGGCTCTCAATGCCTTCAAGTATTAGATGTGTTACGGCTTCTCATGCCTATGATGATTGCGAAAACAAAACATGTGCTGGATCGCAGGCGATAGACGCCGCGACGAAAAAGAAGACGACACTCATCATAAGTATCCATAATGCATATCGATTTGATAGGGGTGTTTTTGATAAGTGTGTCTCTCCATATCCGGCTTGGCGTCTCTTGAATCTTCTTCGGTGGGTTGGATTGCGTCCTGGAGAGGCTTCCTTTTGGATCGAAGCATCCCCGCTGGTTCTGAATGGTTCTTCTGATCCTCAGGCGATCATAATTGCCGCTTAATCACGTTCTTAGACTACGCGGGAACCAGATGCTTGTCTTGAACAAAATACCGTTGCATGAAGGTAAGCGGTGGATGGCCACAACTGGGTGGAGGTTGAGAGTTCCTAGTTATGTAAGTTCCTGAAAGGATTATAACTTCCAAATCGGTGCAAAGTCTGAAAGGGTGTCGGTATGGTAGAGGATGTCCTGGCTGAGGTTTCGTTGTGAATACCAATGTCAACGTCAGCTGAGTCTACTCACCACGTAGAAAAGAATTTCTTCGCCTGAAATTATTTAACGCAGAGGGCAACAGTATTCAACAGAATAGAACAGTGCAATTACCGTACGGTTAGTATAATGTGTTGAGATCCAGACGTTTTCGCTTACATGTGGAAAATTGTTTCATTTGTTGTGAGCATGTGAGCTATGAGAGCAATGTACATTATGGTGTGGTTGAAGCTGATTCAAATGCTGGGGAAGGAGAATCTATTTGGTGTTTTCAACAAGAGTCCCATTTCATCCCACAGCTTTGTACCAACCACGTTTTCGAAAATCTTTACCCGCTTGGTTCAGCAACTCGTATTCTTAGATTGTAGTTTCCAATCCTCAACCTACCAGGTATCTCAAGCGAGCTCACGTGACACTTCACAGATGAAGCGTCCTACGATAACCAGTCTGCAAGCCCCGCAAAGTCCATCCTAACAAGTTCCTGCTCACAGCTCGGGCTGCATCTTTCGTGTAGCACGTATGCACGACCCACGCCTTTCGCGCCACCTCACATTCCATTGAGACAGTGAACGTATTGGTGTACTCGCGGATTCGGAAGTCTTTATCTCTATCAATAAAGGTCCGGGGGCGGTAGCAAGAAATATCACTTGTTGCGCAAAAGCGCGCAACCATTAGTCGAAGATAGACAAGGTTGTTCTCTTAGGAACGGGTATGTAGATAACTTCTTACCTACTTTCAATTAACCAATTTTCAGACTTTAAAACTCCAAGCTAACTACTTTCGATGTCTGAAGCACGTAATGGGGCGATCTCGGTACTGCGCAACCGTTGCGATTCCACTTCCCAAGCATGTATCCTCAGAGGCAGTGATCACCTTTATCCAAACCTACGACCCAGTATTACGGCATAATCCCGGCATAATCCCGGCATCGTCAGCTACGAGAAGATTGTCTCCAGGTTCGATGCCATCGGCAATGACCCCTTCTTCGGGCCCTGGGACGACACGGTCTGTACCTTTCAGGTCCGCGAGATCATCTACCTTACCCCGGGTCTTACAAAAGACATGAGCTGGCCTATAATCTACCAATGCACCCCAGATGGCGTCCGGTATCGTGGTGATGCGACGGTTGGCATCATCGGCTGGAACCGGTTGGTCGTTCGCCCACGCCAACAAGGTGTATCCCCTTCCAGCTCTGAAGGATCAACCCCAACTGGCGTGGCAGAGGGGTGGGAACTATTCGGAGAGTCTACTGTGGAGGCAAATCGACTTTTAATGCCATTTATTTCCGGGAACACTGAACGCTTTCTCCATCGGATTTGTCAAGGTATTGTTGACGAGATTGGTGGCACTGTTTTTTAGAAGGCAGGGTAGCACGTCTCAATGGTTCGGGTTGAGTGGTTTTTATTTTGTCGTAGGTACTCGGATTAAGCAGTGAGGTACTACTGTAGGGTCCAATACAAACAGGTGCGAAAAATAGTCGTCATTCAACATCGTTTGGGCTGATCACTCGGTGCACATTCGCAAATTCACCCATCTCAAGGCCATCAGCCGGGTTCTTTACAATGTTGTTGCTAACTCCTTAGGTCATATGCAATCGCTATTAAACGCATCGAGCTCGAAAAGAAAAGAACTTGTCGCAGGAAGACAGTGCAGGATAAAAACAAACCCCAAGCCTTAAATGCCGAGCTTGGGATTCAGAACCCGACATGCATCTTCCTCCAAGAAAAACACGCAAAATCGCTATCGCAAGTTTCATCTACTCCTCAACGCAATACAATGAGTGCTCCATGTTAAAACATGCCCATTTTCATCCTCGTCTAGCCAATGAAGTATCCTATATGTTGCCTGAACACCTCGCCGTAATACGCTATGGTCAAAAAAAGAAAACAAATAAAAGAACAGGAACAAGTGCTCTGTAATGTCTTGCACCATCAGCTTGCTGCCGAGCCGACAGGTAGGTTGAATGCATGAACGAGTTCAGACTCAACATATCGAGTGACGGGAGTCTGCTCCGAGCAGTCCGTTCTGAAGTCAATGAGTGGTTCAATGTCCAAATCGTCTGTTTCCAATAGCATTGCCCTCGGTGTTGTAGGAGTGAAGAAAGAGGGTGTGGTCGGTGAGCGACCAGGAGTCCATTGGAATGTTCCGGGAGAACTGACATCACTCGTCTCTGCTCCCTCGTTCATCAGGAGAGCAGAGTTCGTGGTGGGTTGCCTCTCGATTTGCTTACCGGAAGGTTGCCTAGTCTTTCTACCCGCTCGTCGTTGTTCTGTCCACGTCGGACCGTGATCTTGGGAGGCGTTGCTGCTCGAGACTAATGTGTCTTTATGGAAAGCCCTCGGAGACGACTGTATCGTAGTCATGGGCTCATTGAGTCGAGTCACGTCCAAAGATGAATGCCGGCCATGCGCAGGACAGTCTGAGCAAGCAGACTCGAGTCTCGCGCAGTCGGCGGGATCACCTCCGTGAGAAGGCCGACGTGCACTCCGCGTCGAAGAAGGTCTCTTGGATCGAGAGTCTCTGCTTTGCGGCCGTAGTCCCTGAACCCGAGTGTGTAGCATGCCGTTTCGTGTAGAATCCGTGGACGCGGACCGCGCAATAGATCCAACGACTACACTGGGGTTGTCGTTGGTCGACAAAATCTTTGGTCCAGTAGTTCGACCTCGACTGGTCGCACGCGATCCCGGCCGAACCTTGTTCTTGTCGGTATTTGTTCCAGATCGATCGCTGTTGACGAAACTGCTGTTCCCGCTGGACTTCGCTGAGGAATTGCTGCGCTGGTGATTATTGGCTCGGGACAAAGAACGGTGAGGCTTCCGCCCTTCATTCTTGAGAATGCCAGGGCTTACAGCGATTTGAATCAACTGGTTGTTGAGTTCAAAGTCTGCACCGTCTCCGGGGCGGTTCTGGCTGTGATTTCTTGACTTTGTGGACGGTGGCCGGTCTGGGTATTGAATGGCATTTGGCCTTCCGAGGGTTTTTGGAGTTGACGTGTTGGGACCACGTTCATCGTGGACCGAGCCGTGCCTTTCCCTCATGGCTGAACGGCTGGCGTTTCGTGGCTGTGTGGACGAAGGCCTCGTGGTAGACACCTCTCTCTTGCGGTTTGACTGAACGGTCCCATTAGAAGCACAGGAGGATTCGGAATGCATCGTCTTGTTCGTTGTGTTTGTCCGGTTCGATGGAGCATTGGATTGTGCATATTGATCATTTGCCTGTCGAGAATCCTGACGAGTTGCGTTGTTCCTGTTGTGGTCGTGAAGAGCACTCCTACTGGGAGGGCGTGAAGCGGTAGCTGAAGTGATAGCTGGCCACGGAAATGGCTCAGGCTTCCTCCACATGGGCGTCCCTGAAGTCCATATTCCTGCGGTATTTGGTGTCTGGATGTGGCTATCTCCTTGCCACCATTGCTGCCAGGGAGGAGATACCAGCGACGTGTCATTGAAGAGTTTGTCTGGACTGAACCCTTCCGCCCCATCAATGGTGTACCCACCATAAAGACTTCTCTCTGACGTAAAGGAGTTTGATGGATATCCACTCAGGGGTGTTGCGTTGCCCGGATAAGGTGTGCTGTCCTCTGGCGGTCTTGGATTCGAGCGAATCGTCATCGTGGATACCTCCGACTCGTTGGATCTCAACGAAGCCGCACTCATGGGGTGGTCCGAGGGATATTGATACGGAAGGAGTGGTGGCGACTCAGGAATGATCAACCTCGGCCGCACAGTCATGGGGGTTGGGCTTGGAGCGGATGGGCTGGGCATGATGAAGCTCTCCAACCCAGGAGACCTGGCCGAGTTGATATTGGTGAGATCCAACGCCCGAGGAATGTTGACTGGAGGATCTTCACATCGCTTTGGTGAGGCGCTGGCCAGTTCTTTGAGGGCGAGCTCTTTAAGTAGTGGTCGTAGAGGCTGTAAAGGCTGTATCGACGTAGCGGGAGGAAGAAAGTTCTGATCCGGGCTGGGCGCGGTGCCGTGCTCCTTGTCTTTGTCACCTTGAGTCGTTAGTTGATAGTCATAATAGTTTTCACCGCCATCTAGGGGGTGATTAGGTATCTGAAGCTTACCGCCAGGGCTTTCGAATGCACCTTGCATTTGGAGCTTTCCGGGCGATTTGGTGACCGGGTCGTCAGCGTCCGGTCGGTAGACCAGCTTCGCGTATGGAGCATGATTGGTGTCTACGATCAGCAGCCCCTTCTCCCCGCGACCCAGGATGCCGTAGATGTTGACCTCGCCAGCCTGGATGCCAACAACGGCACTTGTGCCAGCATACAATACGTCGTCTTCGTTGCCGGTGCGGTTGCAAAAGACGACAATAATCTCGTCTGAGTTGTCGGAACGAATGATGGGTTCCAAGCGCGTAACCCAATAGGTCAATGTTTCCATGTCGGGTTCGTTCGGCATGCGAGTAAACTGGCGGGGATCTTCTCTCGTCATCCAAGCCATGGATACGATGACCAGGTTTGAGTGCACTTCTAATACGTGATAGGCAAACTCGAAAGCATGCCATGGTGCTTCAAATTTGTAGGGGCTATCTTCATATTAGCAAGTGGGTGGAAACAAGGGGGAGTGCAGGACGGTGACAGACTTGATGTCCATGCCTAGTAAGTATTATAGTCAGTAATTAATGTGGAACCCATTTTGACGGCGGTGACACGTACAAATGCCTATCGAAGTATTCCCAAGTCCCGGAATAACCCCATTGTAGAAGCCGCGATTCCCTTCCAGCGCCCAGGTCTCGTCGGTAGAGTACAGGAAGTTCTTTCGGTAATTTGCAATCGTCTCGCCATCTTCGTTGACCACGATGGTAGAGTTGTAATACTCGGGGGATGTAGGCCATTTCGGGGAAAGGTCGACCTTTTCAGGATAGCCAACTGTGACGGTGCAGTTATACTTGAGCGCAATGGTCCTCGCCCACAGCGATGATATGCCGCAGCCAGAGCGTTCGAGAAACGGAGTGATATCCCGCAAAGACTTGAAGTTGTATCCTTTGCGATGTCAGCACGAAACAATATATTGGTGCAAGACTGCGAGGCAGTCTAATCCATCTCATGGAAAGCTGGCCAGCACTCCCGAGTCCTCCAAGATCCCTCCTCGGGGAAGATTTCCTACCAGAGAAAGCCAGCTCAGGAAGCACAAGGAGATCCAAGGCGTCCGGGTTCGCCTTGGACAAGACGGCGTCTGCGCGATTCAAGTTGTTGTCAACATCTCCCACCTGGGGAGCGAACTGCAAGCAAGCGATCCTCATCGTGGGCGAGGCCTAGTCGAACCCTTCAACAGCGACACGTTGTTCCTGCTTGACACAACGGGTTTCTGAGTTGGGGCTTCGGCGACCGTGGCGAGCTCGGCGCCCGAGGAACCTAGAAAGAATAGAAACAAACGAAAAGAACCCAAAAAGCACACGAGCCAACGTCGAAATCAGAAACGAACAAGGTAGGGAGGGACGGGGAAAAAGAGGACGGCACGACCAACAGCGGAGGGCCCAGTTTAGTGCAGGCTTTGGGGGCCAGCCAGTCCAGACCGAGACGCGGGGGGCTGGGTAATCGCCCATAGGATGGACGGTCGGGACTGGCTCCAGGCCATTGTGAGCAGCCACGAATCCAACATGCGTTGACGCTTGTACGAACATCAGTTACAGTGTGCCCAGTGTGCTATCGTGGTGGATGGATGCGACCGGGGGCATGGGGTGAACCAACCGCCGACCCGCATTACGCGCCCGGGGCGGGTGAAGGAGCTAAGGCAGTGCAAATGGAGGAGCAAGTGCCCCGGCCTATACTTAAGTCCTTACAGGCCGCTGGCTGGGCCGATTTTGAGTGGTCACTAGACACGGCATTTGGACAAGTGGCTCGAGAACCGGGGCGTCTTGGCCGTCTCTACGCACCTGCATTTGCATCCTGCATGTGTCCCCAGCATATACGCTACTTCGTATGCCGACGGCAACGCAGCGCTATGTGTACGGATTCAGCCTGTTACAGTCTCACGTAAGTTAGGTCATCTAGATCCCTGCAGATGTCACTCGGGAGGATACCCAGGTGAGTAAAGGCAAGCAAAGACTGAGCCCGCGTTATACGTTGCTCCACACCGCAACTTATGGAGCGTTTTCCTGCGGCTTCCACATGCATTTCAGCTGCAGCCGGCCTCCAGTCCATGCTACCCTGGTCACACGATTTCGCTGGTGGTGTGTACCTTACACAGAAGCGCAACGGGTCGCCATGGTCAATACCGCCCACCTCACTCCACGGCAGAGGGATCAGACTCTGTTCTTGGCCCGTTCCTCAACTTTACTATGGTGAATCCCGGGGCCTTTCAACTTGTAGAACATGAACTTTTCAGCCGAGGTTAGGTCTTCTCGCCGTACTTGAAAAATGGAATCCCCAGGCTCATGTCGTCAAGCAAACACCCCGGAATATCTAGTTAGCTGCCCGTCATTTGGGATTATGCTAACCGACATCTCGGGTCGCACCACTCTCTCGGGCCTCTCCACTCTTCGGTGCCACTCCCCACATGAAGAACGTCAGTGGAAGACTTTAGCTTGGTGCCGGCGGGAAACACGTCGCCATGATTCGCCTGTAGTCTTTGGTGGAGACTAAAATCGAAGCTAATGGTTTGGCGACACGCACCTCCCGGTCGAAATATCGCGCCTGGCCCTGATTCTGTTGGTTCGACATCCAGTGATTAATACGATAACTATCGCGCTTAATATAGGTTAATTAATCGACCTATGCCCCGGCCTAAAAAGGCCATCTCGTGTATCGTTTTGACGCGTAGGGAGTCTGGAGGGTGCTCGTCCGTTGAAATTCGATAAAGCATGTCCGTGAAGCCACACAAATCCCTCAGGGCATTGTCAGCTGTTCCATGCATCCTTTGTATCCAATAGTCGGAGTGACGTGAGATTCTTGAAGGGAACTTTGTGACTTGTGGCGGCTAAAGCGCTCAGTGTTTGGTTGGAATTGGCCGGCTGCGGGTCTAGCGAAGGAAAGGAGAAAGTGTAAGAGAACTACAGTTACAATGCCCCATTAGGAGATTCAGTTCATATTTCCGCAAAGCCTGCATATTGCCGCAACTTTATGATACGGTCAAGGAAGGTCAAGCACTTGGTTTTGGTGGAGAAGTACGTCTTCCTTTAGCATACCTCACAGACAAGCACTTTGCCTTCAATGATGTCTCTTAAATAACAGACCATGCTAGAACTTGATCGTTGAGCTTACAGAGTTTACATGCCGTCTGAAAAGCTGCAGAGCCCGGTTTTGAAGCAAATCTTGCGATGCTGGGGCGTTTGGCAGGGCCCTGAAGATTTGTGCGTACGTGCGTGTGTGTGATGATACCTTGCGAAGTACCTTACCGTACCCAGTTGTGATTGAAAGAGAGGAGGCGGCCAATAGTAGCACACAACCCTGCGAGGGGGCTGCCGCTGCGAGTTAGGTCGACGTGGTCAGTCAAATACACTTCACAAGTATTCTGGCGTCGCCCCAACACCAGCAACATGTACATTAAAAGTCTATCGATGCGGGCACTCCTTTTCCGGGACCTCTAATCTACATTCTAGCCGGAGACTAGAATACCACGTCAAAACTGGAGATTAAATGACAAGTCATGAATACTCGGGGTTACATTCTGGAGATGCCAAGCTGTCACAGCCGGTGGCAGAAGTCAGATAAACTAGTCGAAAGGGCACTTTACTTCTCCTTCACTGAGCTCAATACCAGATATTAGTCTTTATAAATATGCAAAATATCTTCATTGCATCGGCAGAGTTCCTTTACTTCCTTTAGCCTTGCGGGGCACATCTGGTGCCCCTTTTCTTCGCTCTCCGGGTGCGTGCCTAACGTTGTCTACCCAGCACATGGCCTAGGTATCAGACTAGTCTACGAGTTAGTTCATAAGAACAGATAGTGTCTAGACTTGGTACAGGTATTTCTGTGTCTCTACTGGAAGTCGCCCGCATTCAACGATTGAGCCAGGTCGGTCTGAGGTTCAGATGCCACGACAGAGACAAAGCTACGCTGAGACGTTCGTTCTACTATGCGTCTTGAGGGATGATTGCGATGACAAGGCTTATTTTACGACCATAATAATTATGAGGTCTTTGACAAAATTTAGTTATGTTTTCTGGGTCGAAATCGACCTTATGCTATCCATCCCTTTCCTCTCACACAATCTGTCCTACCTAGCCGACTCCCTGCTTCTTCCGAGCTTCTTCACTACAACACCCATCGATTGCTGCTCAAGTTGTAGACGTGTTGGTAAGCGATGCCCACGTAGAGTACTAGGCTCATTTGAACACATATCTGTGAGCTATTACAAGTCCCTTACAGGGCGACTGCCTGTCTGAACACCACCTAGCGGGTAATTATGGAGAGGTGTGAACTGTAGTCAAGATTATCATCGTAGCCTATGGAGCGCTCCTAAAAGAGTAAACTCAGGACTGTCAATAATTAAACATTGCAGCCAAATTCCGCTGAAGGTTTGATGATACCATTCCATTGACCCGGGTACACAGACATAAAGGTGGGCGTACAGAATTACAAACGGTTAAACATTATACATTAATTCTTGTCGTACCTATTCAGCTGTCTGTTGACAGCTGTGAGGACGTCGAGACATCCTTCTTATTATTCAACAAACAATGCTTCTGAGGCAACCATTGGGACTTTTACTGGCATGAATCTCAATGAAGAAGGTTAAGTCCAAGTGGAAACCGGATATTCTTTGCTATCTAATTTACATGGCGGTTATATGTACCCAACAAAGTATGTACAGAAGTAAGGCTCAACAAGCTCGCCGTGTGTGCAAAGCCACCACAGCGACAAAGTCACTCTTCTTTTACGACATGGAAGGGACCGAGATCTCGGCGATCTTCCAGACCTTGCCGCCACCAGTGCTGGTCAAGCCGGTGTAGGTGGAACCCTGAGACGTAGCAATGGTCTTTCCAAAGTCGGGATCCGCGGACTTCAGGGTGATTTCGGTGTTGATGTAGCGCTGCTCGGCAATGGTCGGGGTGCAGTTGTCGTTGCACTCGGTGCCGGTTCCGTAGCCGCGCATGTAAGGTCCGGACTTGTACTCGAAGGTGCTCAGCACCTCGCCGGTGTCGGCATCAGTGACATCCTGGCGCCAGGTGTCGTTGTCGCTGAGGAGGGTGTAGACGATCTTGACCTTCTGGTCGCCGGACACGGGAGCGCTGTCGCCGTCGAGCTGGCCGAAGGACCCAAAGAGCGATGCGCGAACGCACCACTGGCCGGAGGTCGCGCCGCACCAGGAGTTATCGGGCCAAGACTCGAGGGTGGTCTGGACCAGATCACCGGTGCCGTTGGACATGCCAGGCCACAAGAACAGGACGCCGTTCTGGGTGGGAGGGGCCTTGCCGGGGATGAGCGTGGTGACGGCCTTGATGATGGTCGACGTGGTAGGGCCCAGGGAAACGGCGCCTCCCCAAGTATCGCGGCGAGTCAACTGAGGCATGGCCTTGCAGCTACCGACCAGGGCGGCTGCCAGAGTGACGATGGAACCAAGAGAGTACATGGTGGGCAAGTCGAGTTGTTGACTTTGGAGGATGATTAGACGGAGCTGTAAAGCGGTTATCGGCCGGCGACTGAATCGGGAATTGAATAGTAGTGGGGATAGTTGCAAGAAACATCCTCAGAAAGAAAGAAACAGAAACAACCACATTATCTACTTCTTCGACAACAATTGACCTTGAGGTCTACGATATCCTAGTTGCTGGAAAATATCCGTCCGATGTTTCGGCTCACGGAGAATTTGTCGTCAAAAACAGGGACAGCCTAGTCGGCGTTTCAGGAGCAGCCCCGGCCCTCAACGACAAGCTCCGGAGGCAGCGGAATTTTGCCCTATTCGGGCCACACCATGGTCCGTTTCCACGGCAGAAACGACGTGCAGTTCTGCCGACCCTGGACGCTGCTCCGGAGTCCGAGGGAATGTAACGCCAGGCCCACTCGACGCCCGTATAAAAAGACTAAGAAGGGCGACTCCAATGTAAATGAAGCGATTTCTTACGACTAGGGACGACTGGGCGAGGGGGCTCTCCTGTTTCGGGTCATTCCTAAAAGTGTAACACCGCGAGTTGTCCTGAGCTATGCTGGTTGATTCCACCAATCGGACGAGTCCTTTCGCTTTGACTGAATACGAAAAACCGAAACGGGCAAGCCTGAATAGTAAGTTGAAGAAAGACGCGGAGAGAGCTCACTTGACGTTAATCGTGCTGAAGGTCATCAGGAGATTTAGTGTTTTGACTTCGCTCCTTTTGTCTTTTTCCTACCTTTCCTGTACCGAAAAGAGATAGGTCTGAAGCCCTCTCTGTACAGACTCACGATACCCTCACTCTGTCTGTTGGAACTAAATCGATAAGTTGTAGTCTGGCACAAGTCTTGCAGAGGCTTTGTCGATACACTGCCAGCCCATTGCGCAGGACTGCCCCCACACATGAGAACTGCCTTCAACGTTGGATGCAATCCCGCCAAATATAGCTGGGGTCATGATCGAAAGCATTCAATCGAGCAAACTGAACCCCTCATTGCTGATCTTTCGCTGCGACAACTGTTTAATCCCTGAACTCAAGTCTATGCGACGCTGGGTTATGGCCTGCAGGGGTGATCTCCCTAAGGGGTAAAGGCTTGATGCCGCAAACTGGAGCAGCTTCAGCCTTGCGGCGTCAAAAATCCCAGGACTCAGTCTTCACGTTTCTGTCACGACTTTAGAATCTCAATCCACCGGGCGCCTTTCAGCGTTTCCGAATGCCGAGGAGACATCGCTACATTCCCGAGGCGCGGGACGAGGAAGGCCTTGGCGGCTACGAGCTCCCATGGCCTGCCTCGCAGCGCTGGAACCCCCGCTACGACGTCCCCCGCAACTCGACCGACGGCGACCACGATGCGATCGCGCGCGACGCGAAACCCGAAGATGATGTCGGGACCAAGGCGGCTTCAAAGCTCCGGGAGGAGGGACGGTCCATGTCCTACGGGCGGAACAGGCGCGACATGGATACATATGGAACGGGCGTTGGCAGCGGCTCGTTGGGCGTTGACGAGGCGGAGGAGTTCTCGAATCTGCGGCACTGGCTCGAGACGCTCTCGGAGCTCTACATGAACGAACTGGATAATCGCGCGCGATGGGATCCGCGGTGGCTCAACGTCACGCGCCGCGAGCGCTTCGAAGGCATGGAGTCCACGTCTGTGTCGGTCGTCGACTACCTCAGCGACGACACGGTGCAGCGAAGTGAGCTCATCACGAGTAAGAACGCGCTGGCCGTGGCGCTCGAAGCGCGTCCAGAGAACTCCGAGGTGCGGGTTGTCATGGTCAGCGATCTAAGCCGTTTCATCATGGGCGCGCTGGGCCAAATGTACTCCGTTGATCCAGAATTTTGGTTCGAGCACCTGGTGAACTCGAGTTACGGCGCCAGCGACAGCGGCCTGAAGCTGAAGAACGCCGTGTGGCTGAACTGGGTTGAGCGAGAGACCAGGTTCCGCCACCACGCTTTACCGGGTGTCGGCCAGCGCACAGAATGGAACTTGCCTCGGCGAATCCAGACGCGGAATTGGGCACATCTCCGTTGGGGTCGATTGGGCCTGCTGCATTACCTTGGCCGGGAGGGCTTCCACGAGGATGAGATTGAGAAGCGCATTGCGGACGGGCGGTGGACCATGGAACGGGATGTTATCCTGGACAAGAATGGCCTGCTGATGACGCAGAAGCGACAGGCGCGCGCAGACAAGAAGGCAAAGAAAAGAAAGAGAAAGCAGAAAACAGCTCGTGCACCTCAACAGCCTAATGCCGACGGCACATCGGCGAGGATCAAGACGACCAATGTATACCGTGCCTACAGCACGTTTCAGAGTCTGCCGCGAAACCCCGGATGGTGGTCCAATCGAGATTTGCGAGTCTTGGCGCCCGAAGGGTCAAGCTACTGGTCAGGCGTTGATGAGCAAGGGAAGAAGACAAGTCAGTCTCCGTACAGAGGTGCGAAATTCCCGGTGAGCTGACGTGATCATCATAGTCATTCTACTCTTCGACCCAATGCGTCGGATGCGACATGGAACCACGAAAAAGGAGACGCCGTCGCTTACATTCATGCCTCGCGCCATGGAGTTCGAGTCGTACACGGAAGAAGAGCTCTGGCGAACTCCAGAATTGGACGAGACGTATCTCGACCCGCCGCCTCCTCCGGTCTCGAAGGACGAGCAGCGGCGGAGGAAGAAGGAGCTGAGAAAAGAGCATCTCAAGGAAAGGAAGGCTAGACTGAAGAGGAAGCTGGGGCGACATAAGAGCGACGATCCTAACGAGCCGAAGGAAGAACATGATTCGGATCGTGAAGATACCGACTCTTGCTACACGAGCGACTCCGAGTATGATGAGGAGTACCAGCAGAATCTGCGCTCGAGCTACCGCAACGCTCAGCCGTATGTTCGACAGCGCGACTTCGCTCGGAAATACTCCCTCTCTACGTTTGACCTCGTCTTCCGCTACATCAGCACGATCCCGACGAGCCAGCTGCGCAAGGACGATTCGCTGGTGCCTGCAATCCTCACCACCATTTCCCTCGACGACCACTGGCAACTCCTTGGCGAGCTGCGGCTCGTCATTGACCAGATCGACGCCGACTTGGGGGCCGACCTCCACGTCCACCTTGTCGAGTCCTTCGGCGTCATGATGCGACAGAACGTGGCTTGGATAAGGTCCAGTATCCAAGAGCTGTTGGATTGGGTTGACCATCTCGGTTCCAACTCCCAACGTCTCTCCCATTCGCGAGAGTTGGACCAGGAGCTACAGGCTCTCGGCACTGATCTACGAACACTCCAAACTCGCGCAGAGCAGACCCTCAACCTCCTCGTCGCATCCACCGGCATCTCCCAATCTTCCCTGGTCATCGACCAAACAGCCGGCATCAACAAGATCACGGAACTAGCGTTCTTCTTTGTGCCGCTCTCCTTCATCACGTCTATTTTCTCTATGCAGGTACTGGAACTGACCGAGACGCCGCCTCGGATATGGACATGGGGCCTGGCGCTCTCCGTCGTGTTCGTGACGACGTACCTGATCCGCTCCATCCTGCGGTCCCCCTCGATACGCATCTTCGCCATGCACTGCCGGGTGGTGATGCTGAACCGCTTCACGTCCGCCCAGGCGCGCTCGCCCTCGCGACGGCTCAACTCTGTCGGGAACCGCGCCATTGCCCAGTTCGCCTTCTTCTTCGTGCTGATCGTCGCGTTCGCGATCAGCGCAATATCCATTTACATAGCTTACATCTTCATGGTAACGATGGGCATCTGGCTGGGCATAACGGGCACGGCGCTGTACTTCATCATTACGCGCTGGCCGGAAGTCGGCGTGCTGGTGCCTTGCTTCATCTCCGTCGCGATCGCAGCTGCCTGCATGGGGATAACCTGGTACTGGTCTACGGAGATAGCGGAATTGGGCGAGGCTTGCCTTTTGCAGAGCATCGATTGGGTAATGGAAAAGATGCCCAAGAGCTGGATGTTGGATGCCGTCGATGATGATGACCTGGCCACGGAAGGAGTAAGCACGTACGCAGATCAGAGGATTGTGCTTGCGACTGCTTGAATGACCGAGGGTATGAAGACTGCCGAACTACGAGAGATGAGCGGTTACATAATATTTGATGTCTTTGTGCATTCCACCTACAAGGGGTTTCAATACTATCTATTGTTGAGTGCACCTTTGAGTGTCTTTCTCGACCGGGCCGTTTAACGTTCTATCTACATCTAGAAATTCTCGCACGCCTGTCCAGGCAGGCAATTTACTCGACTCCTTCGCCGTGTGGTAAGCTCAATCTACCGTCTGTCCTCATCTCGTCCTGGCCAAAGAATCTTCCTGTGCCGTACGGCAACAATTTGGGCATACAACACCACGAACCACATGACAAAGATACAAATAGACATGGCACTTGCCACCCATTGTATCCCCTGGCTGTCCAGCTCCTCGCCGATGGAACCTGTTGCGAGCGTAAACCCGACGTTGGGGAAGACGAACGCCCACCATGCCATGGAGAACCGAAGGTTCCATTTGGTCGCTGCGGCCAACACCGCCAGGAGGCTGAATGCAAAGAACCAAAACGCGACGCACCATATCCAGATGCTGACCCAGAGTGCCATTATCCGTAGAACTTGTTCTGCGAGAGGGTATGTCGCAAAATACCCGTAGTCGGCGGGAATGGCGCGAGCCATGCCGATGATGGACACGGCTGTGTAGCCGGCGGGACCCACGGCGATGAACATGCCTGGTCGCATGGCTGGTGCTGGCAAACCGTCTTGCATCAATCGACCGAGATATAAAGGATAAATGAGTGACGCAACTATCCAACCAAGGCCCTGGTAAGTGACGCCCGCGACAAGCATTGGAAGGCGTTGATCGGGGGCTTGCGATGGCATGATGGTGGCTGCGAGCGTGCCTGTCAGCATGGCTGGGAATATGGGCAAAATCCACGCCGGAGTCATGGAGTGAATGGGCAGACGTGCGCCATTGAAGAGGACAAAAAACTGGGCGACCGCTGATACGGTCGAGAGAGCCGTGTAGAGCCAGAAGCACACTCTTAGGGCAACGGGTAGCCAAGGACCAGTCGACGGAACGCCGTAGGACGCAGTGTTGGCTAGGATCGTAGCAATGCTCAACAGGAAGCACGGGAAGAAGAGGCTCTCCGTCGGATGCATGAGACTGGCCTTGAGCGCCGAATGAGTCTTCATGAAGCGGAATGTCATGCCAGCTAAAAGGAGGAGAAACAGAACCACGGTGAGCAAGAAGAAGATCTTCCCGATGACATCGAGACCGCGGAACCGATGGGGCGTGCCATGCAGCAGCAACGCGATGCCGCCGGTGCTCATGATGAGCGTGAACCACGCCCATGTGAAATGCCGGAGGCGCTCGTAGAAGATGACCTGAGACAGGGCTTCAGCTGACTTGAGTCGATCGTCCGCGGCTCGCGTGTGGCCTTCCTCCCAGTTGTCCTTCTTCATGATGTCGGCGTGGACCAGCGGTAGAGACATGCCAAACACGTTGCTGTGTGTCGACAGCGCGAGCATTGCGCCTCAACGCCGGCGGATGGACCGGTAGGGCTCACGGGGCACAGAAGGACTGTTTCCAGCCGGTATCAGGCGGTGTTGATGCCTGTACCCAAAGGGTCGGCGTTGTTGGAGGTTGTGGTCGACCGCGATAACGAAATCGAGGATTGTGTCGTAGTCTAGTTGGCTAGCGAAAGTGATACTCGGCGTGGATTAATCCGGAAGCGTGGTTTGAGCAGCCTTCACTCGGCATACCTTAGGTATGCTTAGCGTTCGCGGTGAGGAGATGTCTCTACGCGGAGTCCAATCATATCACTGTCCGATTTATTTTTATTTTTATCGAAGCTTAGGAGATGGCGAAACCTGGATGGAGAAGATTGGAATGGTGGTTGGAGTCTCAGGGGCTTAGAGGGCTCTGCGCTGGCGAGCTGGTCCCACTGTATGCTGACAAGGCAAAGGTGGTCGCATACCTAAAGAGCCAGGAGAGCACTGGCTTGACCTGGACAGCTATCCACTCCGGCCAATTCTTCGATTGGGGACTTGAGAGCGGGTGGCTCGATTACGACATCAAGAAGAAGAGTGCTGTCATCTACGACTCGGGCGACAAGCGGTGGTCGACTACAAACATTGGAACCGCGAGTGCCGCCATCGTCAAGGTCCTGTTGACGCCGGAGGAGACAAAGAACAGGCCTAGGGTGCGAAAGATGACTTCGGACGAGGCACTGAAGAAGGCGTCGGAACTTGGCAACCAGGACCATTCGGAGGGGCTGAAGTTGCAGATTTTGATGCTGCTCTATGCGGATAATACAGACAGAGGTGCGGACTTTGAGAAGGATTGTTTGAACCAGGCTCAAATTCGCGTCGGCGCCCAGGTAAGACCCAGCCGTTGCGCTGAGTGAACCAGTGAACACATCCACGTTGACCTGCTCGATCTCTCCGCCACTCGGTTTGGCAAGATGCATGACAGAGGCCCTAGCTTCGGCCGTATACGTCCTGAATATAGTTCCCTCTGATTCGACCGACGCACCGCGTAGAAGGTCGTTGCGCCGTCGGGTTCGTCGACGGCTTGGAGCTTGAAGTTTGGGGATTCCATTGCTTGTCCGAGCTGTTCGAGGGCAGCTGCCTGCTGCTCGACCGGAATCGCAAGGATGACCGGAACTCCAACTGCCTGAAAATCACCGTCTCGGTTCATGATGGAGTCCCGAAGATCGAAGCTATCGGATGCCCAGAGCCATCATTCTTGCGCAGCTCGGCAGCCAAAACAGACCCGTTGAGCTTTGTTCCGCGGGCAGACTGTTGGAATCCCTTGGTGGACCAAGAGAATCGGCCATTGATATTTCCGAGAAACATGTCGAGATCAATCGAGAAATTGGTCCACGAGCCGTCGTTTCGCTATAGATCAGCTCGGAGCACATTGGCGGTTTCAGGATCGAGCCTGACGTTCTTGGATGAGTCGATGAACAATTCAGGGGTGACGTTCTGGGGCGGATTGACGTGGACTTCGACTTTTCCGGAGCCGGTATCCCTCGTCTTGATGTAAGCCAGGTCAGGTTGTTTTTGGTGAGTAAAATCAATCATGATCCACCGCCCATTGTCCTCCAGGCCAAAGCCGGTGGCTACGTCTATCAAAGGACTCTTCCACCCGGATGTCACTGAGACAACATGGACCTCGACCATCCCACCTGTGTTCTTGGTCTTGATGTAGTATAGGTCTGCAAAGTCCCCGTCGCACTTTGAGGCAAGGCACCAGGTCCCATTGTCTTCGACGGCGAAGCCGGTTGCAACGTGTTGGGTGAATGTTTGATAGTTTGAGGCCTTGCTGGCGGCGTGATACTCAATCATGTCTGAACCCGTGTTGCGCGTCTTGATGAAAACGAGATCTCCCTTTTGGGACGTGGTCCAGACACCATTGTCCTCACAGTCCAAGCAAGTGGCGGTTTGGAGGATAAACTTCTGGTATCTAGAGGCAGCATCAGTGACGTACAACTCGACTTTGCCGGCGCCAGTATTGCGTGTCTTGATATAGACTAAGTCAGATTTCCCGTCACCAGTCCAGTCGTGCATCAGCCATGTTCATTGTCTTCAATGTTGAATACAGTGCCGGTGGCCAAGCTGTGTTCCTGGAAACGAGTTTCGTTGGGAGATCCATGAACTTCGATCTTTCTGGTGCCAGTGTTCTTGGTCTTGATATAGACAAGGTCTTCTGTGCCGTCTCCGGTAATGTCGGCAAACATCCACACGCCGTTGTCCTCCGGGTCAAAGGCAATGCCTGTCGCGAGGATTCTCTTTTGGTAGGGCATGCTTGCACTGGGATTGTTTTAGTTGTCGAATAATAGAGAAATGACCTCGATAGATGTGATGAGTGAAATAACCTGAAGGCTTAGTTTAGTTTTACTTTACCTATCTCCTTCCACGACTTTATATATATTTGCATATGCACGTGTATACGTCTCTTTCTGCCCTTTTGCGTGTCTTGACTGTTGTTGATTGCTCAACCGACTGGAACGGTCGACGCTTTGGAATGACCAGCGAGAAGGAAACAACCTTACCTGATGTCTGAGAGTATCGGAAATCTCAGCAGTGAAATGTTACTTACAGAACATACCAGCTATAGATGTGGCGTGTTGGTAGAATGATGTCTTTTCAGGCCCGGCAATCAATATTAAGAGAGAATCCTGTTTCTATTTCAATCTGGTGCAGCTATTGAGTTTTGAAAGGGAAAAAAATAGACTCTGCGCAGGCGTCAGTTTGGTATACTTATACTTGGGTCAAAATATGGCTCAATCATCGCGCACTTCTCAGCGATCATCTATCTTCAATTACAGTACCCCTCTGTTTTCTTCAAATCCGCCTTCGCACATTCCCTCTAGGATTGGAATGCCACTCACAGAGAGTTGACAGCTTATATTAGGTATGTGACAAAACAAGATGTGCTAATTAGCATCACTCATATGGTATTGGGGCCAGGCCATTCCGCGCGAGCAAGGGATTTGAAAACGGGCTGGTCGAGAGGAAGCAAACCCCAGAGCCCCGTTTTCGTACCACATTCAGATCCGAGGGAGTAGCGCATTGCGGTTATGAGACAACAAAACACAAAGTTAAACTCCGCCTAGACCCTCAACATACCATCACAACATCAAGCAGCCACACCTGACGCATCTACATCCTCCGAGAGAGGATTGTCTGGCTTCTGTCCATACACCGCGTGGCTGTCACAATCGAGGTCAGTAAGAAGCCACCATACCACTGTGGAGAAACGTACATGAACCCAGTCGTCATGTTCTTGGGGCTTCGAACGCCAGCTCGCATCCTGGCCACCAGAGCGTGCGTCTCCTCAAGGCTCCAGCCCAGAATCTGGCCAATTGGATACATCGCGAAGCCATCCAGACTGAGATCCATGTAGAGGCCGACGAACGAGCCCAGCTCCTTGAGCTTCTTGTCCCTGGGCCAGGGATTCATTGGGAGTTTGAAGGTCTTGTGAACGATTCCAGTAAAGCCAGCATCTACTGCGTTTTGCTGCATGCTGCCGTCGGAGAATCTGAAAGTACGGCCTAGCTTGTCGCCGGCGTCATAGAATAGCTGAGCCCATTGCTTGAAGATGCTACAATTGCGTGTCAGTACAGGGTCCACCGCAATCACATATGAGCTCCCTGTGAGGGGGTCCCTCGAACTCAATTGAATGCAAGTAAACTTTCAATAGAAGTGATAAAACAACTGTGGCACTTACTGCTTTTCATCTGTTTTGATTTCTGGGTTGTCAGAGCGTATCTCGATGTCCGGCTCGATATGTTGGAACCAGCCACCAGGCTTGAGAAATTTGTAGACTTGACGATACAGCGCCGGCCAGTCATCGATGGCACCCTGCATATAGCGAATGTGGATGAAGTCAAAGTGCTCTGGCTGAAAAGTCCAATCAAGCTGAGCATCGTCAATCTGGAAATGAAGGTTAGGGGGTACCCAGCTCGGCTGGGTGGGCGAAATGTCGGTCCCGATGACTTCGGCCGAGGGAAACTTATCAGCCATGTCACTGGTATATGTAAGCGGATTTTCTGAAAGTCAAAGTCACGCCATATGAAGTTTCCGTGATAGGACTACTGACATGGCCCAAATGCCTGTGCCGGTCCCGACATCCAGGATACGCTGTGCACTAGTCAACCCGAGCCAGACGGCAAGCGACACGCGAGGACGCTTCTTACCTGAGGGTTGTCTCCGATCGGCGGAAGGTAGAGCTCATCGTCCAGCATCATAGTTAGCCATTGATGCCTGTCGATAAGAACAACATTAGCGTCGATAATTGACGAGACAGTTTGGTGAGCAGCCCATACGCGACATCGAAAGCCTCAAGATGTTTCTCATCGTTCGGCGCCCTGTGAAAAGTGTTAATATGCAGTGAATCCTCGCAGAGTAAGCAGCCGCAGACCAGTACTCCGTAGTTTTGGAAGATTGATAGGTTCTTCCCTGGATGTTGCGGTAGTCCAGGATGCTGGAGGTGATGGAAGCTGTGGACTCATTCCGACTGGATCAGGGTCAGCAAATGTCCTGATGTGTCATCGCGGCGCCGGCCCCAATACAGGGCGACTATGAAGGCTGATTTATGACATACCTTTCCCCATCGAAAGCGGAATCATTGTCATCATTCTCGACAATATCGGGATCCTAACATGATCAGTTTCCAAGGTAGTGAGGTCAGGCCGCTCGGAACTTCTAGATATGAAGCGGGGAAATTTGATAAAAAACAAGGACAACCACTTACAAACTCGATCCGCTCGTGGACGTTTTCCAAGGCTGACATATTTGGTGAGTTAGATAGATGGGTGAAGGAAGTGCGCAGGAATAGTATGTTGAATTTACTCAGCCACTTGAACGAACTGTGGAGGAAATGGAGGGAGAACAGTGACCCGAAGGTATATATATGGTTGGGGTTACTGTACAGCCTAGTCGTATCCTGTTGGTTCAACAGCATGACCAGCTACCAACCACCAACATTGAGAAGACCCCTTGCACGTTCCCCGCTACGTTGCAGAACGTCACGCCACTTTTCTCGTCATTTAGAACGCAAGTCCAATGATACTCTTCCACAAGAAGCATCTCAGAGACAGGGAGGAAGGAAAGTGATATGTAACGTCGTGGACGTTGCCAGGGGGTCGTCCAACCACGCATGCAGAAAGGCCCAATTAATATGCGCCGAGAAGAGAATACGGTTAGGAAAGAACGCAGAAGACCGGATGATGAGATAATTCGCCCATTCAAGCATGGTAAATAACGAGGGCAATTGTGCTCGTAGTCACGGCCTCGAAAGTACCCTCCTTTGGGTCCATTGACACATGTGCAACACGCCCAAGTGCCCTGCAACATCGGCTAAATTAATATGGCTATACTGGGTTCAGTTCTGTATCACTGGATTGCACCCGAGTTTGAAGACACGACACACAGTCTCTTGATCAAGGGCGGGTGTCGGCCTTTGCATAACTGTAGCTTAGGTTCACTATCACAGAGGATACTGGGACGCCATTTTCGTCTCATCTGAATTGGCTTTAAGGGTTACCCATTGCATAGTTGGGAAGAGGGGTGATAGGTGATGTTTTTTTAAGCTTCGATTTAGAATTGCCATGGCAATTCGAAATCAAACCGCGGGAGGGGAAGGAGATTCACCCTGGTTTGGCTTGGTTATGTATTCATAGTTCAGAGAAGATTCACCGATCAGATGCGATTACATTGGATAATCACGCTGCTGGATCATCTTTGGCTACTCCCATCAATGGTTCCGTCGACATTGAATCCGACACCTTTTTTTCCTTGGGAGATTGGTGGGTTCTATCATTGATGCTCAGCTGAGAAGTCAAGGTCACGATCGTCGAAAACTAGAGGCTTCTCTATACAGCAAGTGGTGAAATGAACTTTTGGTAGCTTTCTAAGAAACTATAATAGAATTGACTCTCAATTTAAGTGTCTTTTTTCGAGCATGAACTTGTGTAAGCTGGTGACTGGTGGAGTCGTGGAGCTAGAGATGGTGGAATCGTCGGTGCCGGTTTCGGGGAACCGGTGGAATTAAACACCGGCAAGAATACGGCGGATAAGCGGGGAAGGCAATAAACAACGCGAGCAATTACCTGGAAGCCGCAAATATCCGGGAGACTGTCTTCCCAGAGTCGGGCCTTATCTCTGAGGAACAGTCCCGTTTCCTGATTGGCTACCTGGCCGTCTCCGTGAAGGGTATCCGCGGTATCGCCATTGGCTCAGTATCTTGACGTCGCTTCTCCAGAGTCCAGAACATAACCCAGCGGTGCTTACTCACAGCGGACCTTTGCCGAGCTATACACAGCCCTAGAAGGGCGATGAACTATGAGCTCTCCTACTGCTTCTGGCCGTAGCAGACGAGCCAATAGTGCGTAAGTTGCGCCAACCCTAGTCAACCAGGGCCTCCCAACTGATGCAAATTCATCTAGATGCCAACGCTGTCGCCGACGCAAAATACGCTGTTCGGGGTCTCATCCATGCACGAACTGCTCTCGGAAGAACTTGAACTGTCACTTCGACGACCAGGGAAGGAAAATCGTTGTCTCGCAAAAGTAAGACACATCACGCTAGCTTGTGGGGGGCGCCGTTGCAGACTTGTAGTAGCTGGACAAAGCTGACACCTGTGTAGGTATCTCCAGGAGCTGCAACGAGCAGCGGCTCGCTCGAATAATACCAGGATTGGTTATACGAGCTCACCCACGGCCCCTAGTACGGTGATACCATCAGCCCCAGGATCTAGGGAATATCCAGCACCTTACCCCCTACCCGAACACACTCCTGTCTCACAGTCAACGCCGGAGTCTGTCACTGAACCTTCAAATCCTCTTGCTTCCGTGAAATCATCATATGTATCAGATGATAAAGGCCGGCTAAGTATGTGAGCTCGCCTTCTGAACATGGGACACGACTAACCTGACTTTGAAGGATGGCTCGGAGAATCTTCAACTTGGTCCTTTAGCCGCAAGACGCTGATGGTAATCCGTGATCACCTCAAGGAATCAGACCTCCCGGGTGTTGCAATGAACGAAGAAAGCCGGGCCTACGACTTGAACTGGGGGAATCGGCCATTCGATAATGCTGCAAACTTTCGCAACCTCCCATCGATCGACCACGCCACCTACTTGGTTGAAAGTCTGAAGTTCCATGTCGGTCAACTATTTCACCTCTTTGATGAAGCAGATTTCATGCACCGAGTCCACGAATTCTATATTGACCCGGACCGGTATGCAAAAGGCAACAGGATTTGGTATGTCCAGTTTCTGGCTGTACTAGCTCTGGCTAAGGCGGTCGGAACAAATCCTACGAAGGGATCGAGGACTCTGCCAGGATCTGAGTTCTTCACTCGAGCTATGTCGCTCATGCCCGACTCTTCTTATCTGTTCAATGATGCACTGACTGCTATTGAGGCGCTTTGCATCATCGCGCTGTACTTGCAAAGCGCCGACATGAGGAATTCAGCATACATATACGTAAGTTCAATCACTCTTACCTTTTAAAATCGGCAAGTTCTTACACGGCAAACTTAATAGACTGGGCAAGCTACGCGAATGTCTTTGGTGTTTGGTTTGCACCGCGAACGCCCAACAGATGGTGTCTGGAGCCCCGAGACAGCAAGCCGTTGCCACAAAGTTTGGTGGACAGTATACATATTAGAGCGAACCTTCTCATCAACGATAGGTGTTCCAATGTCCATACACGAGGAGGACATTACTACACCTATGCCCGACCGGGATGGTACCCAGAACGATACCTCCCTATACATCCACGTCAGAATATCGGGACTTATCTTTCAGGTCATCAAAAGTAAGTCCTACTTCTACTCTTGAGGTGTTGGTCATCTTTTGTCTGACAGCCTACAGAGGTCTATGGTGCTGAAGGGCGTCTGCAAGCGAGTTTCTTGCCGAGTGTGCGGGAGGTTCTCACTAGGATAACATCCATCGCTGGTGACCTCAATGCATGCTTTCCTCTTCCGTCCGACAACTCTGGGGCAGGAATTCCACGCGCAGCAGCGCATTTACATCTTGTCTATCACCAAGTATGTCAGGCATTAGTTTAAATGACCAATTTGCTGACTTCCTAGGCCATCCTCCTTACCATGTACCCCCTATTATTATACCTTGTCCAGGCCCGCCTACGGGAGGGGATCCGGGATCCCACAGCGTCCAGATCATTTTCTGAAACCACTCAGGCTCTGTTAAAAAGCTGTGCTGAATCATCCCACACCATGATTAATGTTCTCAGCGCGCTTCGAAAAGAAGGGATTTTAGGTGTGTATTAATGCCGATTTCTCGAGGGTAAGGCTCACTCGCGTCTAGAATGCTCTCTGCCGTTTGATCTAGAGCGCATATTTTCTGCCGCCTTTGTGTTGAAAATGCTTCGCTTCTTGATCCCCAAACTCAAGTATTATCGAGCACTCCGTAGCGAATCAAATCTACTTCTCGATGATCTTATCGACCGAGGAAGTATCCCAGCGCGATTCCGAAAGTCTGAGCTGGAGTCACTGGAGGTTATGATTCAGACTTGGACGGAAGAAGAGCCAGGACAGGCTTGTCAAGTACAGTCCGTGCAATCAAATCAAGAAACCCAACAAGCGCCTCTTGCTCCGAGCGCCGAGGTGCAGCAGATTGAAGGGGATTTCCAGGGAAACTTTACAGATCCATACGGGATGTCTCCTGGCCACCTATTATCTCTGGTCGAGATGGTGGACGTCCAGGAAGGGAATTTGGACTCTGATATGGCGTGGATGGATGCATGGTTGTGGGAAAACCCCGAAGAGCTCCCGGAAGTATGATGCAAGGGGGGGTTAGTGTATGATCTTGTGAACAGCTTAGTAGACGACTAGGTAAAGTAATCATGCACCTTCTGCTGTGCCTGATCAAGAATAGCAATGCCGAACCCCATCAAGATGCGGCCTGCAACCAACACTCGCCAAGCAGAAATGTGAATTGCAGCGGCAGCAATGACAGGTCCGACGAAGATGATAACCGCGCAACATATCGTGATAGACTTAGGGCCCTACTAGTCCAGAATCATTTCTCCTAAGATGAGAAAGATAGAATTAATGAAGGAGTCAGCACTGGCAATGGCACCAAACTGAGCATTGGTGATGTTCAGTTCCTCCCGCAGCGTGTTCTTCAGCGGACCAAGACTGGCATTGGTCCAGTTTTGCCCAATGGGGAACGCTATGACACAAGCCAAAGCGATCCATTTGTAAGTCCAGGGGATGGGCTTGGCGACTGGCTCTTCGTCAGGCCTCGTTGCTGTCGGGTTGTTGCCGTCTTCACTCGATCCGACGACAAGAACAGCGGGGTTCTTTTCGTTCTCGAGGACCCGTTGAAGCGGTTCGGTAGCCATGGCTAAGCCTGCAAAGGGGGCAAGCTGGAGAAGAACCTTTGGTGTCTGTTGTCAACATTCCGAAACTCCTCCGTCCCGCCAAGGTCCTTATAACTTACAAGTGAAGACATTGCCAAGCCAGCCTGCTCACAATTTCGCGCACTTACAGTGCCGAGGCGACCGACTCAACCTCATCAGTCCCATTTATTCTTATCTAAAACTGGACGGCTTACCATGAACCATTCGTTGGTTTATGTGAAATGGCTCGAAGTGGCAATGATTGCTGAATTCTCACGGAAATGCTCTCCGAGGTGGAGCGAGCAGTCATGGAGCGAGGGTTCGATTGGAGCGGTTCGTACCGAGTTTTCTCTGCCAAGATCACCTAAGAGAATATGCTTGAGTAGCTAGGGCAGCCCTGTCGATTAAACCCTTGATAAACCCTTGCTCTGCGGAGCAAAAAGTAGAACTAAAAGCGGTTCATCATGGATGTAACTAACAGCAGGCAAAAGTGCACCCTCAAGGCTGCTTCTAGCCATTTCGGGTTGATCAAATAAAACGCTAAATTGCTGACACCCTGAATCGAGGAACAAGCGGAATGTCTATGGTATTGATGGTTACTAAGGTTTGAGTGTTGTTACAGACTGATAGTTTAGTTTAGTGGAAGATATATATGCTTTGTCGCCATGACCTGCTGTGGAAGTGACCGTCCTCGGGCGAAAGTGGGATGTCTCCATGAGCCAAGCCGCTTATTGTGTCTCGTTTAACAACTTATGGGGCATCTGATTAATAATGCTAGACATGATGAATGACGATGGCCAACCGCCACTGTGTTGCGAGTACGAGAGCCGGGCGTGGGATGGCCACCATCACGTATTAAAGAGGGGCCTATTCGCATGCACGACGCCTAAAATTGCCATCTTGTCAAAATTCCCTTCTCTTGAATACGAGGAGTTGATCTCCTCTACAGGCCCCGGGCCAGGGGTTCGCCCTGCTGAATCTTGGCCGCGCCATACTTCTCGAGCCGGATCGCCTGGATAGCAATGAATCCGCTGGTGTCATCGGGGCTGAATCCCTCAAGAGTGCCCATGAAGCCTCGGTCTCCGAGTATAGGTTGCTGCTCTCGCTGGATCGACCGAGGATATAAGCCCCACCGTTGTAAAGCATCATATCGACCTTTCCTTCTACGTGACGCTGGCTGAAGACGATACTGTTGCCTAGGAGTTCTCTCTCCGGGCTGAAGTACATGCCTATTCAGTTTAGTATCTCATACGCACGAAAGAGGGAAAAGAAGCCATACCATTGTACAGGCACTGGGGCCACTCATTCGCGAGGTAGGAGTAGATCGACTTCACTTTGGAGTCGAGGAAAAGCCCCGATATCGACGTGGGCAAATCTCAGGACGGTCATAGCGGGGAAATCGTAACTGCAGTCAGTGGAGTCAGTGTCAAGTCCGAAAAAGGAGGCCTACTTCTCAAGATCCCTATGAAGCGAGGGCGGATGCTAGTGGGGAAAATTGGCGCATGACGTTAGAGGAAGTCTTACAGGCAGACTCGTTTGTCAGGCATGATGTCAGTGGTACTGTTGACGAGCAAGACTGTGCTTGCGGGTTGGATCTGTGCGATGGGAGGATGAGATCTAACAATGTATGTGATGAGCGTGGCAACAAAGCGATGTGTCACCAGAATGAGCACTAACTTCCACTATTGAGAGCAGAACAATCAAACTCGCCAGAACCGAGGGATAAAAAGCGGACTAAATCGCATTAAGGACGAGACTCGAAGTGCTGGGGGTGTCAATGCCGTGTTGGCGGTGCCGATGACACCGCCTTCCCCTGCCGCTATAGATAAAAGAAATTGGGAAGGCGAGCGCTGATTTCCAAATCATCTTAGATACAATGAGTGCTTCTCAATCTTGTTCAAAAATAACGACACCTGCCTATGCGTCTCATCCTCCGCGTCCCCATTTCTTTCCTGGCAGTCTGCAGGTATCCAACCTTATCCTTCAACCATCTCATTCTCACTCCAATCTTCATCCTCACTCTCGTCCCAACCGTCACCATCGTTTTCAGCTTCGCAGTTGTTCTCCTCATTGGATTCGCCGTCGCCACACCCAGTTTATTGTAAAAACTTCGGCCAGTCGTTCTCATCCAAAAGGTTTTCGTCATTGAATAGCTCATCGTCTTCATCCATCCAGTCTCGATAGCCCCGTAAGAGCTCTGCCACGGCGTGATGCCTCATTGTAGCTGCTCTCCTCACTGCTTTGACATGCTGCCGGCGTCCGATACCCGTTGCAAAATCGCCCTGGCGGAGCAGAAATTCGACCATGTCAAGTCTTCCGTGTTCTGCAGCTCCTTCTATCGCAGCCCTACCATAACAAGGGGATGGCATGGCAGTAACATATGCACCAAGATCAGGCAAGAGCTTCGCCAGTCCCAGATAGCCTTTGATAGCAGCAAGCTGCAGTGCTGTGCCACCAGCGTACTTTGCTGGGGGGGCATTAACTTCAGCTCCCGCTTTTAGTAGGTAGTCCACGTGATATCCACCTTGAAGAAGGCCAACTACATCACTTGCTATTTTCTTCCCAACATCCAACATGGTACTGTGGCGGACCACGAGAATATGAAGAGACGAACATTATACCGGCCAGATAACTGCAATCGGAGCTTTAGGCTGCGGATCATTGTGAACATATTTGAACCTTACATGCGTGTGGACGCTACTCTATTAGCTCGCATTCAGGGCAAATATACTATCCGAGGCCCAGACTATTCTGATGGTAGAGAGGGAGGCAAGCGGGAGGATGTCGTGACCGATGCATCCGGAACACGCCGTGGCACCTGTACAATCATTTGGGTCGCGGTGAGGAATAGAGAATCAATAATAGAACACTCCTAAATGCTTCTTTTCTTTCCACTTCTCTTTGCATCAAAGTTTGAAACATTTGACATACGAACAACATCACGACATCAAATGCTGCGACGAAGCCGTCTTATCGACATTACTCAGCCAAAATCCATCATACCTAATACTTTCAGACAGAGGTGAGCCTTATTTGTGGTAAGGAAAGTGAGACAGGCATCCACGGTCAGTCTTCTTGGCTACCGCTTCTCTACCGTTGTCGCTAACGCAATTAGAGAATAGGAAAACGAGGGAACAGCCCTGGAAATAAATCACATCTTACGTATTTACTAAATCCCGTGTATGCTTAAAATGATGAAATTTTCAGGCTGTCAAAATCTTTGCAAGTAAGTATCCCGACGAAATCCTCCAGACCCCAATCCTCAAATTGTCCCCAGACAGTTGACCCAGGTTGATAAAGATAGCATAACCTCCCAAGCTCATGTAGGATGAAATAGAAGACGCCAGCATTCTGGTCGCATTCATCATCATCCATATCGTACCATATCATGTCCTTGAAGTCTGTTTCTATGTATGCCTTCTTGCAGTCGTAGAATATTGTCGGTTCATCAAGTGTTCGCTTTATCGGCCAAGTTTGCCGATCTATCAGCCAGATGAAGCAGTCGGCTTGTTCGAAAGTGCATGCGTGGATGCCACGAGCGAGAAAGCCCCGGGGGGAGTCCTCACGGAGCAACTCGATGAAGTCTTCAGGGTAATCGATATTCCAAGTATCATCAAACTCCATCGCAATGTACCTGACGCACCCGTGGAGTGGAAAATCTGGTGTGAAATAGAGATCAAAGACTATTTTATCCCATTCAATCGTCCGTGACCAGCTCTCTAGAGTTAGGCAGAACACGTCTCTGTACGTGTTAACGACGAGCTGCCATTCTCCACCCGTCTGGGGCACCGTTGCCATTACCGGAACGTCCCAATGTTCAATCAGTAACACCGCCGAGCGATAGATCTCAGCAGAGACTCCACGGAAGTATCGTAAGAACGCTTTTCGAGTTCGGCGAATTTGCTGATAATTGTAGTGTTGCTTCATCACCCGGCGTGATTCGAGGCAAGCTGTCCAGAGACCGGCGTCCCAGAAGTAAGCGGACCAGTCCGAGGTGGCAAGTTGGGACTTGTTTCGCAGGTCGCTGAGTTTTGGGACCGCAGCTATAGGGTGGCGGTACTCTCTGACGCGTTCTGGTCTTCCTGGGTCTAGAAAGACGAAGTTGGCCATGGCACTTTGGAGGGCACTGTCGCTGGCCGTGATCAAGAAGTGGTGTAGGCCTCCTTTGTAGCCGGATGGATGCATAGCGAGCTCCCAAATTTTGTACCGCAGTTCGTATGGTAGATCCGGGAATCGGTTGAAAGTGGAGGCCATACGATGAAAGTCGTCTTTCTATGGTTTGGATGTAACGGGTCATACTTATTAACTTTTAGAAGGTTGAACAAACTAGGACTGTTCTTGGTTCTAGAGCGATACGAGGAAGGCAAAAAAAGAAAGGCAAAGTCCTGGTGAAGCACTCGATCTTTTATGCAAAAAGCTGTCTGACCTTGGTGACTTCTCTATCATCGGCAACCCTGGGGATGAGGATGGGGAACATTTAATTTCCAGCATGCCATGTCCCTCCCGGTGTTTAAACTAACGTTCGACTTTTGGCGGATCTGGGGTATAGTAATAAGTTCATTTGAGGTTTGGACTCGTTGAGAACAAGCACGTGCAAAGGATCGAGAGCGAACTTGTTTGGCTCGGAGGCCTCAAATTAGTATTAATTATTTGACCTTCATTTCGTCATAAGTAGGCCGTGCAGGTGTCATTACAAGGAGCGGGCCGCCTTGCCTGATTGGCGCAAGGGTGCAATATGCCTAAAGCGTACCTAAAACGTGTTAAAGCCGCCTAATATCATTTTGGATAGACTACAATATTGAGACCATTTTGGCCACCTCCTGCGTAGGTAGTGGCGACATCCGGAGGTTATATCAAGGTCCTGACATCAAACCAAGCCATCAAGGTGATCGGAGGAATTTATACGCCGAGATACAGAAGATAAGAAACGAGCCGGGAGAAAGCGACGAAAAGCGGCATTGAACCATCAATCCACATCGCTTATCTCGACAAGATCTCGAAAAATAGCGCCGAGTCCCTAGCTAGAACTTGGAAGCTCCGTAGAACACCAGCCGCGGGCATTTTGGCGATTGCTTCGGAGCTACATCTATACCCGACCGGGCGTGACACGATTTACTGACTCGCATCTCCACCTCCGAACCCTATCTCTGCGATGTTTACCCCTCGCTCTCTCTTGCCTGCCCAATCAAGCACCCGCGGATTACTTCTTGGTCCTCGAAGTGGACCGATGTCGCGGGGCAATGCGGGCAGCATACCGATGATAACCTCATCTAAGCCCCCGACAACGGAGCTCTTTAAAGCCGCCTCGTCGCCCTCGCTCAGCTGTCGTCCTGGACTTGACATCATTATATATCTTCCGGTGTCTCCGCGTTGATCTTACCAGTGCACACATAACCTGCCTCACCAAGCTACCGACACAATGGCCAACGTCACCCTCCCCGAGCCCTTCGCCAGCATCCCCCGAGAGTCGTTTCTCTTCGGCCCCTCTCCCATCCAGGAGCTGCCCCGGATCGCCGCCGCTTTGGGTGGAAAGGTCGGTGTCTACGCCAAGCGAGAGGACTGCAACTCCGGACTTGCCTATGGAGGAAACAAGGTCCGAAAGCTCGAGTACGTTTACAGACACGGTCTCCGAAGCCTAATTCGACCTCGCCGCTGACAATTCCACCAGGTACCTCGCTTCAGAGGCTCTAGCCAGCGGCTGCGATACCCTCGTTTCCATCGGCGGCGTCCAGTCCAACCACACCCGCGCAGTCACGGCCGTCGCCACCAAGCTCGGCCTCAAGGCGGCGACCGTCCAGGAGCACTGGGTTGAGTGGCAGGACCCCGGCTACGAGAAGGTCGGCAACATCCAGCTCTCGCGCCTGATGGGCGGCGACGTCAGACTCGACCCCTCGACCTTCGGCATCGAGCACAAGACCACCCTGGCCAAGCTCAAGGAGGAGATCGTCAGCAACGGCGGCAAGCCCTACTACATCCCCGCGGGAGCCTCGGACCACCCTCTCGGCGGCCTGGGCTTTGCGCGATGGGCTTTCGAGGTTGAGGCCCAGGAGAAGGAGCTTGGCGTCTTCTTCGACACCATCATCGTGTGCGCCGTCACCGGGTCGACCTTCGGCGGCATGATTGCCGGCTTCAAGCTGGCCGAGAAGCTCGGCTCGCCCAAGCGCAAGATCATCGGCATCGACGCCTCGGGCAAGGTGCAGCAGACGTTTGACCAGGTCCTGCGCATCGCCAAGTTCACCGGCGAGAAGATCGGCCTGAAGGAGGGCGACATCACCGAGGCCGACGTGATCCTCGACGCCAACTACAACGCCAAGATATACGGCATCCCCGACGAGACCACCATCGCCGCCATGAAGTTCGGCGCCGCCACGGAGGCTTTCATCACCGACCCCGTGTACGAGGGCAAGAGTCTGGCGGGCATGATTGATTTGATCAAGACGGGCAAGATTGCGAGCGGCAACGTTTTGTATGTGCACCTGGGAGGACAGTTGGCTCTTAACGCCTATTCTTCTCTGTAAGAAATGTAGTTCACGATATCCATGAAGAGTTAAACACAAAATTATAAAGTTGCCTAGTTACTGGTATTGTTCTTGTTTTAACTTCGTGAACCATTTAAAAGACCGAAAAGGATTGGTCCTAAGACATAGGACGATCATTGGACAACCAACCATTATTAACACCCCTAGATAGACACGACGGTACTTAACCACGGCTAATAGACATGCAGATATCACTTAGCGTATTTAGAAGAGTGGTCTGGACTTGGGGAGCTTAAGAGAGTGGGACGGGACGACTGCACTACATTCTGCAGAGGAACATGTCAACATGGCTGGAATGCAAGTTCACTTAGAGTTATCCTACAGTGTAGATAGTCACAGGAGAACATCTTTGTTTATAGTTTGCTTAACTTCTGCAAGAGAAGTTGTTATCATGAAAAGTGTGAATGCGATATCTCTGAACACAAAGAACGCGCTGTCTTTGCTAGCTCATGAAGACTCAATTGGAAATCCGAAATTAGGCAGCCAGTTTGCATTTCGGTTTGTTCGCGTCTGCAGGCACGCGTCGGGGAAACACGCGCAATTGTCCCTGCGGATGCGCGAACTGGAGACAAAGCCAGCTGCTGCATCCCGCATTGCCGTGTTAGGCGCTTTCAAAGAACGATCTCACAACGGCAGCATCTCGTCTTACTCGGGCTCTCCGTACCGTTTGTCATTGAAGAGTCAACAAATGCGGGAACTCGTGCTCTGATGCCTGGTTCCGAAGCGCAGTGGAACAGGTCGAGGTTTTCCCCGGTCTTTGACGTAGCCCGCAACTCCAAAATTCACTGGGTCGGAAGTGCCGGCGGATGCAAGTCGAGGACGTTCCGGCTTGTCAAGAGAGAAGAGAGAAGAAACCCCGCGGACATAAACTACTGCCTTGATGGTGTTTCTATTTGTCAATCCTCGGTCGTTCGTGTAAACGGCCTTGTTCTTTGAACAATGCTGTTCCGGCCGACTTCATTGGGCCTGCACCTCGGCTGCCTGGCCATGAACATGATTGGGTTGACGTCTTTTCAGAAAACATGAGACGTCCTACATGCATTTCGTGATCAATCTACGATGGTGAATGTTTTTGGCATGGGTATAAATCCTTCGAATTCTGCTCTTCCCATCACTTCTCTTTTCTCCCCAACTCCATCGCCCGCTCTTGCTTAACCACAAGACACCACCAGATGCCAGTAAGACACACCCTATATATACTATACCGCTCTTGCCAGGATGTCCAATAACATCTAGCCACAGCGAGTTGATCAAAATCTCACCAACCAACAACAGGTTGAAGACACGGGGTTGCTCCGGCCGGTACACATGTTCAACCAAGGGATCGACATGAACTCCGATCAGAATGGAATTGGAGACCAATTCCAGGGTTCATACCCGGATTTGGACGCTATGCCAACGGGCTCGTCTTCAAGTTTCGACGACTTCCTCTCCGTGCGAGCCTCCGCCTCCAACGTTGGCTTGGTGGTCCCAGGAGACTCAGAAGCCACGGCGGAGTTCATCAACGCGCCCACGCGGGCTGGGCCGAAAACTACTTCAGCTGAGCTGGAATCTCTACTCAACTCGACTATAGATCCTACCCTGCTCGTCAACTCACCCATGCAGACGGAGTCTGAAGAGGAACACTGGCCCGAGGAACACCCACCCGCAGAACAGGCTCGTCTCGGGAGCTCCGAGGACATCGACCTGATTCCTGCCGGCCTTCGCATCGCCATGAAAGACAACGCCCTCGAATTCCGCGGCTTCATCACATCCAAAAGCCAGGGCGCCGCCCTCAGAAACGTCTACAACGGCCTTGGCGCAAAGCCCTTTGGGGAGACCTGTTCCTCCCGTCCCGAAACGGATCCCACGTTTCCCCAGAATGACGAGGAATACCGCGGTCGCATTCGGCAGATGTTCGATGCCATCTGCGATTGGTCGGACTGTCGCGACTGGCGAGCCAGAATGAGCAGGAAGGATGTCGTCGCCTGGCTTGCGGAGATGACCACAACGCGCCAGCAGAATGGCCAAGACGCCGACCTCAGCAAGGTGTGCGATGCCGACATGATCCCTCCGGCGGATAGAATGCCGTCGCTGCTCGAGCAGTGGAAGAACGTCACCGGTCGCGAAGTGTCCACCATCGAGATTGAACTTCTCTGCGCCGAACTTCTCGTGAGTTTCTTGTTGTTGTACCTGTCTTTATACTATATCAGCTAAAGCCTCGTCAGAACCAGGCTGAGCTCGCCCAGAAAGGGGAAAACCACATTCCCCTCTGGAGCAACCACGAGGCGCACCGCGAAGAGTATCCGACTTTCGAAGAGCGCTAGGAGCGCATTCTGGAAGGATTCCGAGTCCGTCACCCAGCTGCTCCCCCGCTGTCTCACCCTAGGCCCCCAGCTAACAAGGGACGCAGTTCAACAAGATGTTGATCCACTCTGCCATGCGATCCTCGTGGGTGGCCCGTATCACGAATGCTCCAAAAGCGGAGAATAAAGTAAGAAGTCGTGCTTTCACCACGTTCCAGCTTGTCTGACATGAGCTTCTCGCTCCAGAGAAAGCAGAATAACAAGACCGGAAACGACCGCAAGCGAAAGGCCGCCAACCAAGGTGGCTTGGACGCGAGGAGGGCACGAGCCGAGCCTGAAGAGTAGGCACTGAGAGATATCGAGGCGAAAAGGTCTTTGTATGATGGGGGGGGGGTTTTTTTTTCCTGGATGAAGACCTGTTGTCCAGAACAGTCGATGGAAGGCAATGACTTCTATTCCGATGGAAGGAAATGACTTCTATTCCGATGGAAGGCAATGACTTCTATTCCGACGGAAGGCAATGACTTCTACTTGGTGTCGGGTTTTTGAAAACAACAAAAATGTGCGAATACATGTCACAGAAGTAGGATAGCAATAGAGGGGCAATCTGCAATTTATGTTTTTCGTCATTAACTTTTCATTTAAACCCGGATGAGTATTTGAGAGATTTCTTTTATGCCGGCCGTTGTGTACTAAATAAGACTAGAGTGAGTACCTTGACGATAGAATGTAACCATCAAGCGGTGTTCTCGCAACACAACCTTGCTTCGTTTTTTTTATGCTTTCCACATATTGAATGACCCTAACGCCTTGCTAGCGGTTCGACAGGCCATGATAATCTACCAGCCGCGACCGGCGAGCTTCTCCTCGGGCTTCATGCTGTCGCAGTTGATGCCCACCATGGCCTCGCCGAGCCCCGTGCTGCACTCGGCGAGCACCTTGGCGTCCTTGTAGTGCGTCGTCGCGCGCACGATGGCCTTGGCGCGCTTGGCGGGATCGCCCGACTTGAAGATGCCGCTGCCGACGAAGACGCCGTCGCAGCCCAGCTGCATCATCAGGGCCGCGTCGGCCGGGGTGGCCACGCCGCCGGCCGCGAAGTTGACCACGGGGAGCCGGCCCAGCTCGGCCGTCTGGCGGAGGAGCTCGGCGTCGACCTCGAGCTTGCGGGCGAGCTCGCGGATGCGCACGATGCCGCCCTCGACCAGGGCCGCCTTGGCCTGGGCGATCTCGGCGTTGACCTGCTTCATGTGGCGGACGGCTTCGACGACGTCGCCGGTGCCGGCCTCGCCCTTGGTCCGGATCATGGCGGCGCCCTCGGCGATTCTCCTGAGGGCCTCTCCCAGGTTACGGCATCCGCAGACAAACGGGACGCCGAAGGGGCTCTTCTCAACGTGGCTTTCGGGATCAGCGGGCGTCAGGACCTCGCTCTCGTCGATGTAGTCGACACCCAGAGCCTCGAGGATCTGGCACTCGACGAAGTGGCCAATGCGGGCCTTGGCCATGACGGGGATGGTGACGGCAGCCTGGATCTCCTGGATGACAGCGGGATCAGACATGCGAGCAACGCCGCCGTCCTTGCGGATGTCGGCGGGGACACGCTCGAGGGCCATCACGGCGCAGGCACCAGCCTCTTCAGCAATGCGAGCCTGGGCAGCGTCCGTGACGTCCATGATGACGCCGCCCTTGAGCATCTGGGCCAGGCCGGCCTTGACGGTGAAGGAGGACTTGGGAGCCTCGCCATTGGCGGCGGGCGAGGAGCCGATGACAAGGTCGTTGGGCATGATGAAGATTGAGGGTAAAGTTTTTTGAATGAGGAAGAGTGAGTTGAGCGTGTATGTAGAGAGTGGCGAATAGTGGTGAGTTGGAGAGGTAATGTATGTGTGGAGGAGAGATGATATCACAACCGGCGGGTTAAGAAGCTCGGGAGATGAAGGGATCCAAGCCGGACTTTCCTTTTTGACTGGAAACGGGCCTGCAACGGGTGATGCAGAGCAATGCAGAGTCGATGCAAGAAGAGAAGCAGAAAGGATTCGTTCCGCAAGCTTCGCCCATCAAGGAGGCGGCGGAGCTGACTGGCTTAGGTTTTCGCAGGCCGGCTCATGACTCCGGGAACCCTAGCGACCTTCTTCCCTCGGACAGTCTAAGTTAAAAGGACACCCGCGTGGCCAAGCCCATTGGTTGCGGCGGTGGCGGCGAAGAGTGACACATCCGCGGAAGCGGCGGAAAACATCGGGAAGGGAAGGGATAAGATGAAGGTAATTAGAGAGGATGCTTCTGGTTACAGCCGCACACTGCTGCAGCGCAATGAGTAAGTCGCAGCAGCAGACAGGGGACGGATGGATGGGCGACATGACGATCTAGCCGTTTTGCACTGCTAGTCTGCCATTGTCCCGACGCAAGGAGCGTTGTTAGTCCCCGACTCATGCATCATCCTCTTGGTGATTGATGCGCGCCGCATCCTTCTGGTGATGCACGTAAGTGTTCGATGACATGCCTCCGACCGCCGCCAACTCCGCCTCCCAGTTCACCCCGAACAGAGCAGTTCCGCTGCAGGGCCAGCATTAGCGCCGAGAGAGCCTGCAGGCCCATCGTTCCCCGGCTCCCGCTTTTCGTGGGGGAGTTCCCTTTTCTTTTTTTCTTTTTTTTTCTTTTTTTCCCCAGGACCGGCTCATGAGTCGTCTTCCGGCGTGTCGATCGGACCCTAAGGTTTCCTCTGCTCGCCGGGCCGGAGTTGGCGCCTTCGGTACAACTCTCCGGATCTCCCATCGCCCGCCGTCTTCTTTGAAGCAGCTTGACTTTGTTGCTGTTTATTCATGTCACTGGTGTTGTTCTTTCTTTGCGCTTCCGTCATACCTAGCAAACAAACATCTCCCCCTCCCCCCCCACTACCACCCCGCCACCATGATCAGCCTCACCGTCGGAGTCCTCGCCCTCCAAGGCGGCTTCTCCGAGCACATGGACCTGCTGCGAAACGCCGCCGATCATCTTTCCTCCACAGAAATCGCCTCCAAGACCGACTTCACCCTCCTGGAAGTGCGCACCGAGGAGCAACTGGCCCGGTGCGACGCCCTCATCATCCCCGGTGGTGAGAGCACCACCATTTCCTTCGTCGCGGCGCAGTCCGGGCTTCTGGAGCCGCTGAGAGACTTTGTCAAGTACGCCTTTTTTTTTCTTTTCTTCCTTTAATTAGTTTATCGCATGCCAGGCGCTGACTTGGCGCGTAGAATCCAGAAGCGACCAACGTGGGGCACTTGCGCCGGTCTCATCCTCCTCTCCGACGAAGCAAACGCCACCAAAAAGGGCGGCCAGGAACTCATCGGCGGCCTCGGCGTGCGCGTCCACCGAAACCACTTTGGCCGCCAGATCGAGAGCTTCGAGTCCGGTCTGGCCCTCCCCTTTTTAGAGCAGGAGGCATCGTTTCCAGGCGTCTTCATCCGCGCGCCCGTCGTGGAGGAGATCTTGTCGACGCACGATTCCAGGCCGCCTGTCGAGGTCCTGGCCAAGCTGCCGGGAAGAGTCGACAAGATGAAGCCGGGCATGTCGCAGGCGAACACAAAGGATGACTCTGGCGACATTATTGCGGTTAGGCAAGGCAATGTGCTGGGAACCAGCTTCCACCCCGAATTGACCAAGGATGCGCGAATACACGTGTGGTGGTTGCAGCGGATTCTCGGCCAAAATTAGACAAGATTAAGATACACACATAGAGGCGTTTAGACGTTGACAATTAATACGAGGATATTATTACCTTCCCCCTCGTCCCACCATCGTCCCCAACGTCCTTTCATCGCTTCCCGACCGCCCTGTCGTACCCCGGCGGGGGTGACTGCGACCGAGCAGGACCGGCCTCATCAGTCGACACGTGAACCGATCCCTGTCTGGCCTGCGATCTAAATACGGACGGCGCATCCATACCTAGAACCCTCAAGACGTCAGGATTGTTCATGGCTCCGGCGAGCTCTACTGGAGAAATGCAGCCGCCGAGGTTGATATCAGCGCCGTGCTGCTGCAATTTCTTGATCAGGTCCAAGTCACCCTTCGAGATGGCCTGCATCAGCGGCGTCCGACCCTTCTTATCCTTCGCATTCGGATCGGCGCCCTGATCAAGCAACGCCCGAACTTGGTCCGTCTTCCCATGATCCATCGCGTACAGCAGCAGCGTCTCTCCGGTTTTCATCTTCTTATCCGTTGGGGCACCGTGCTGCAACATAAGCGCGATCAGCTCTGAAGACCCCGTCTCCATCGCGGTACAAATCGCGGGCACGCTCCAAGCGCTATCGGAGACGTTTGGACTGGCGCCGTGGCTGAGGAGCAAGCGCACAGTCTCCAACTTGTCTGACTCGGTCAGCTTGCCGTCTTTGAGGACCGCAACTAGAATCGGGTTGCCGTAGAGGTCTCGAGCGCTTGCGTCCGCCCCGTGCGCGAGAAGTAGGGTTGCAATCTCCATGCGTCGCTTGTTAATCGAGTCGATCAATACCGTGTTTCCGGTGAGGACTCGACCGATCGCACTAGCTCCGTGACTGAGAAGCAAGCGAACCATCTCCAGGTTCTCTTGACCGGCAGCCAAGGCTACCATGGAGTTTCCACTGAGGTCGTATCCGCCAGCATCTGCTCCGTACTGTAAGAGCAGACGAACAAGCTCGAGATTGTTTTTCTTGACGCCTTGTGCAATTACAGGCCTTCCAGATAAGTTTGTCGTGTTTGGGTTTGCCCCGTGCTCCAAGAGCACCTGGATTCCTTTCAAGTTCTCGGTCCCAATGACATCTGTAAAGAAGGCTTGGCCAGACCAGTTCTTTTGGTTTACTTCGGCACCCTTGCTGATGAGGAGCTTGGCAACTTCAATGCTACCGACCGAGGCGGCTAGGAACAAGGGCGGCAGCTTGGACCCAGTTTGCGATGTTATATCAGCTCCCGCTCCAAGGAGAAACCGCACGCCGTCCTCCTTGTTACCTAGGATCGCGCAGCTCAAAGGCGTATTCCCCTCCGCGTTGCGACCGTTGATGTTCGCTCCCTGGCCAACAAAGCCGCTCATCTGTTGGACATCTCCCCGTAAAGCAGCTTGGCAGAAGGCAGTGGCCAGAGGGTCGGGTTTTGCCCAGAGGTTTGACGTCATGGCTTTGAAGGAGCTTGTGAGCGACGACATTCCCTTGGAGAAGTTTGACGATGAGCTGGATGATCCGGCTGCTGCTGGTCGATGCGAACAGGAACCTGCAGGCTCATATGGTGGAGGTTCTGAGCCATCTCCTAGCAGTGGCCCTTCGCTACTCGATGCGGCGGCTGAGGAGTGGCCCTCCTGGAATAAGATGTCTCGAGCTTGGGAAGCCTTCTGGGAGGACTCATAGACTTGCTCGATAGTCATCGTGCCTTCGGCCGAGTCCAGAACTGCATCCTGGGTTTCTTTCTCCCGCCTTTCATGAGACAAGGTTAACTACGCGCTCACCATCACCGAAGGTTGGACTTACACGGATAGTAACTTCACGAAGAAAACGAACAGCTGAGAATACGCAACGAGCGCATGGTTCTGCACCATAAGGAACGTCTCGTCTAAGAGCGGCAGGGTACCCGGCTGCAGGCGCATGACCTGCTTGTTCAACCCGGCCGTGATGCCATCACACGAACTAAGGCACTGACTCAAGTGCGTCTGAAGCCGCAGAGAGATGGCCGTAGAATCGTCCAGGGCCGACTGCAATTGTGCGACTTGGAGGTGGAGCTGGTGGAGCGCGGCGGAGAAGGTGGACAGGCGCGGGATGGAGGCATGTTGGGGGTCCAGGGTCCCGATGAGCTCGTTTAGCTCTTCGGCGCTGGACAGGGCCCGATGCGAGATGGTCGTCCCGAGAGACGTCAACGAGATGACGGAGAAACTGTCCATTGTTCGGGTGAGATTTGGAGGAGGGGCTGTAACGAAGAACGCAACGGGGCTGGACCGAGCGTCTCAGATGCCAGGCCGCTGAAGCACAACCCGAGGCTTGAGTATTATATCCGTCGTTCTCGCGACCCGTCGTCCGTCCTCTTAGGGCTGAGTCCATCGCAAGGCTGAATGGCCGAAGCGTCGTGGCCGATGACGCGGTCCCAGCCAGGCTTCAGCGGGACCACGTGTGGAGCGCCCGCCGAGTTCCGACATGGGTCTTTGGTGGGCTGCCTCCGAGGGGACTTTGGTCCATCACCGGCTTTCGGTGCGCCGTGGATGTACTTTCAGCTCCGTGATCCTGGTGTCGGTCTCCCGCAAAACACATGGCGGGACGGCAGCTAGCTCAGTCTTGGCTTGTCGATTGGGAGAGACTCGTCATCGTGAATACGAAAAGTGAGACGGCGTATTTACTTGCGAGGAAGCTGTTCCTTTGGCTATTCCCTTTGTGAGGTTGTCGCTGAGGCAGGCACCGGCAAAGTCGCTCAGCCCCTCCATCGGGACAGGCGGTTTATCAGCTCTGGCTGGAACTGGATTCTATGATCAATCCCCCTGGAACTAATGGAACAATTTGGTCTTGCTCCAAATCGGTAATTTATTTTTCAAGTTGAATTGTTAATTGTTCAATGGTTGTCAGTCCAGTTCAATAGCTGCCCAGTCCATTCGCGTGCGTTGGCTTGCGTCGTCTAAACCCTCACCAAGCTAATGGCTAGCATCCCTCTACGAAACCACTCCATTCACGTTCAGGGCTTTGAACAATGAAGCACACCAGATTGAATCAATGCTGACTCATCAGGATGATAAAATCTCTTTCATCAGTATGCAATGTCGCATTTGTTTTTAAGTTCCTAGCTTCGCTATCCACTCTTCTATGTACACTAATGGTCCAAGGCAAGAGTGCCGACCACTTAACTACAGGGTAGTAAGGGTACGAAGAAGCTTCTGGAATTGGGAATTGGATTGACAGCACGTACAAGACGCGCTCGATTATTGAACTGACCTTTCTACGGCCGAGAATTCGCGTTGCTACATTGATGGTCACGAGAAGCGACAGTCTGATTAAGATACCGAGATAGATGGGCATTATGAGATTCAGGTGTACCTCGGTTGTTCACACACTGGGGAAACAATGGACAGAGTACAGAATGTTCTTAAGCCTTGAGTAACAAAAGAATGAGCCCGTTGTCGGGAATGTTCGTCAATGATTGTTGTGCTCAAATGAATTGAGACCATCACTAATTAGAAGCGTACCAGTCCATCTCCTTGCACGACCGGCCTATGCTCGTAATCCATATCCGACGGCGTCACCACCAGGACCCGGTTGTCAAACGAGACCTTTCGGCAGCTCAATTGCCCAACCCAGTGTCCTCATTAATAGTACCCAGCATTTCAACCACATCATATTTCTCCTACCATAATCCTTAAGTTCACGTTGGTGCCTCTACGTAGGAGTCGCGGGCACGTTCTTCGCCGTCTCCGGCTTCCCCGTCATGTAGAAGAAGATGACGCCGAGTCCCACGGCCCCGGCACCGTACATGAGGTATCGGTTCTGCCTATCCATCTGGGTTAGGACAAGGTTACTCGAAGTCATCGCCGGCTCGGAACTTACTGCGCGGGGTCCGACGACCCGGGCGGCTTCGCCCCTGGAGTCGCGCCCTGTCGGACTGCACGGGAAACGTGGAATCCACGTTGAGCAACCGGCAGACGGACCGCAATTGTCGGCTGGAGGGCTCTTGTGGCCCGGAGAGCTTTGGTGCTGGCAAACGACATGTTCAATGCAGTAGTTCGTTCAGTCGGCGGTGTAAGTGTGAACTTGGGCAGAATGGATGTTGGAGATTCATTCAGCTTGGATAAAAGGCGTAGCCCGGTTCCCGAAGACGAATCTTATATCATTCAATTAACCACATCCCCGCATTTACCGAACAGCCCGTTATTGGGGGGAGCTGCATTCGTGGCGTCATTGATGCGTAAGTGTAGCTGTGATATCATCAACGGTTCGCCACGGGCGCCCGGGTGGTGTGATGCGACGGGTTGTAACCGGAATCATATGCGGAGAAGCCCAGAAGTATCATCCAATTCGAATCATGACATGTATGTGACCTCGGGCGAGTGGGCGGTTGACTATCTAGATGTAACGTCATCCTTGCGCAAAGGTCGGGCAACCGGCAGCAGAAACCAGGAACGGCGGGTTGAATTGAAGCAATGGCCTTTGTCTACTAAATTTCACATATTAGCAGCAAGTGTAATGCATTGTTTTCTCGTATCATTCCAGGACGACTACGCATTCAGGAACCTTATTCATATCATTCGCGGACACATCAGAGCTCCATCCGCTGCATCTTTGACACCTCGTAGCGTGCCTCAAAACCCAATTCTCCGATCAGATGAGACGATACTTTGGACACTTGTCTGGACCGCCTGAAACCGCATGAAGCCGCAGCTCTCGCTTTCGAAATGGTTGATCAATGCAGCCAACGTTGAGAACTCCTTCCCGCATGACCGGCCCGGGCAATGGTACAGATTCTGCTGGTGTCTCGGTGATGCGAGGTGCTGGTTCAATGCCGCAAGCGTGCCAAAGAGTTGATGGCAGAGGTAGCACTCATACGCGCCGCAGCGGGAGTTCCACGCCCGAGACGTGGCCTCGTACGTATCGCTGCCATGCCACTCGAGCATCTTCTTGGAGATGACGCCGTCGGGGTCGCGTTGCCGAATTGCGCGGTAGAGGGTATCTCTGTCAAGAGGCGCGTTAGGGCAGGCGCCTCGCTCAAGGTGATGGACGAGCCCGGTGGCTGTCCCATTCGACCGAGCGCAGAACGGGCATTTTATATCGGCCTTCGGGCGGTGCAGCGCCGAGTTCAAGTGCTGTGATGGCCACGGTTAGCACCATTTAATGGTTGTGTGACGCGCGGCTGACCTGTTGGAGGTTGTTACCGTTCTGAAAGGTGCGATTGCACTCGGCACAGTAAAGGTGATCTTCGATTTGATGGCTCTTGAGCTGTTTCTCTGATGGATAGTGGAAGTCGCAGATCTGGCATTGAGGCGCGCCCTGCATCCAATGTCCGTAATTGTCCATGTGAGTGCGACGGGAGTGCTCATCGTCAAAGTACTCAGCACATTCATCACACTCAAACCTCGGCTCGCGATGGCCAGTCGCGGTACAATGCTGGTCCCGGGCCTTCCATCCAGCGGGGAATTCGCGATAGCATGTTCCGCAGGTGAACAGCATGCCTGCGACTTGATTCCGATCCTCACCGGAGCACCAGTATGGAGCAATCGACTTCGGTGCAGCTTTCGCGAGAGTGGTGAACAAAATCTAGACAAGACGGTCGCCGGCCAAAGAAGAGGGCAACGATGCGAGGTTGGGCTGAGTTGGAGACGAGCTCAGACAAATATTTTAGATTCTTATCTCTATGTCCGAGCACAAAGTTGAGACACTTGCTTAGATAATGTCGACAAAAGCAATTTGCAAACAGAGCCAGGGGATCTTCCAGAGGGTCAAGCCAAGTTGAAGTCGCTCTGTCTTCCTCGGTCGTCAAGAAAACTATGACCAGTGGCAGCATCACGATGTCGATTCAGGACGAGTACGCGACGAGGCCAATCGTCCTGCGCGTCGTCCCCGCATCTGCCAGTGCCGATGGTGGACGGGAAGAACTACCGCCCGCGCTACCGGAAAGGTAGAGCCTTAAGTTCTGGGTCAAAAACGCTTTGGAAGAAACCAAAAGATGGGAATCGAAGCGACGAATAGATGATGAGCATGCTCATTGTGCCTCAGAGGTGCGGGTCACGTGTTGCTAGACGTGACTAGAGTCATGAATTGAAAGTCTCCTTTCTATGCGTTGTCAACACTTGTTCTTCAACTTCCTTCCATCCCCAGTGTTCCACTGAATTTCTCCGTGTTATCTCTCGACTCCACAAACGGTATCACGTTATGATCCACCTCTAAATTCAAGCATGCGACAATTAATTGAAAAAGGGCCGTTTGCCAGATTCTCCATGTCCCCAATGTGATCAAAGCTTTTCTGGGCAAGCATGAACCTCCGAGTAATGGCCGCATCTCGATTCGCCCCTTGAAGCCCATCGACGCGACACTCGAAATTGATCCCGACCGATCGTGCCGATTGACTTAAGACTGTAGGGAGACTTCTTTTGTATGTCGACATGATCGTGTGCATGCAATTTGTACTGAATGGAACAGAAAGAAACACAAAATGAAATACATGCCAATGTGAGGTATACGCCGAACGCAATTTGTAACTGTCCAAGCCACAAATGTAGGCTCGTAGGCTCTATAATCACACCCTAATCTTCTTCTGCGCATCGAAGGAAAACTGGTTCGGGTGGGTGCCGAAGAATCTCTCCTCCGCATCCTCCTCCACATCGCTCCTCCACAACTCTCCTCCGCATCACTTCCCCAAAGTCCACGATTCCCACAACTCGTCAGACTGCCAATCTCGATAGCAACCATTATCAGTCAACCTTCGATAGTTGAGCCAGATGCATCCCCAGGCGACACGACGAAGAGCAAAAGTTTAACAGCCCATTCCCCCAAGTCTTCCGCGTACGCCAAGTGTTCAGGCGTTGTTCAGCGGCTTCGCCGAACACATGAACCTCGTCGGATCCAGAACGCAGACTTGTTACGGTGTTGTACTTCACACGATTTTATCCCCTCGATCTACAGTTTCATGCAGGATAACACCGAGAGCTGGATTGCGATGCCGTCACAGTCGTAACTGTGCGTGTGCCCCAATGACGAATGACGCCGAGCTGTTCATTTAAGCTCAGCCCATGACATCATCGCCAGGGAAAACGTCCACGTCCAACCCACTGCCGAGTCGGCCAAAACACCACTCCGACAAGGGCCAAGGCTCTTAGGTGCGTGCCCAGGAGGCTGCGGCTGGTCTTCTGGGGCGCTCTAGCCTACGATCATTCCCTGTCTTGTCCTGGATCCGTGTTGTTTGTTCCAGTGGTGTCGGATGCGCTGAGACCGTCCGGTTGGTCTCTTCTCCACACGGCGCCACTGACATCGGCCCTTTCCCATCTTTCTCCAGTCTCAAGTTCTCCAGTTCTCCAGTCCTCCTGCCTCCGCTGAGACCGGCCTCTGCAGGGAGTTCCAAGTCCCGCTTGCTCCCAGCCAGAGCCAACCTTCAGAAACGGCCGACTCACCTGCGCAATGGGGCTCCATGACGACTGCCAAGGACAGCAGAGCGTCCCCGTGACGACTGCCGTCATGTTGGTCGCGGCCGAGCACACTCAACTCCGTCTTGATCGGACATTCAAGGTTCCATATCGCGTCCCTGAGGTCTTGGAATAAAGAGCCTGCACTCCCTCCCACCTGGAATCGATTCCCCAGCCTGTTTAGCCTTCTCAACCCGAGACATCTTTAGACACAATGCTTGGGAAAAAGTGAGTTCTCGCCCTCCCGTTCTTGTTTGCGCCCTACGCGGGCTTCGATGCAAGGCAGAACTGACCATGGCTGTCTCAGATCCATCAAAGTCAATGGCGCCGACTGCGGTGTCGAGGCGCTCCTGTTGGGCATCACCACGTCCATCGGAGGCTTCCTCTTCGGCTATGATACTGGCCAAATTTCCGGCATGGTCCTCTTTGAGGACTTCATCAACCGCTTCGCACAGACACAGCCCGATGGCACCAAGAAGTGGCAGCCAATTATCCAGTCCCTCCTCGTCTCGCTCATCAGCATCGGTTGTTTGATAGGTGCCTTATCCGGTGCATAGTATGTTTCTATACCTCTTGTTCGCGATGGATCACTTACAATCTCCCAGCACGGCGGACTGGTGGGGTCGGCGCAAGAGCTTGACCTTTGGAGTCATCATCTTCATCATTGGTAACATCATTCAGATTACGGCGATGAACTCCTGGGTTCATATGATGATGGGTCGCTTCGTCGCTGGTCTCGGTGTCGGCAACCTCTCCGTCGGTGTCCCAATGTTTCAATCCGAGTGTGCGCCACGAGAAATTCGAGGTGCTGTTGTGGCTTCCTACCAGCTCATGATTACTTTCGGCATCCTTGTATCCAACATCATCAACTACGGCGTGGAAAACATCGGGGATACCGATGCATCATGGCGCATCGTCATCGGCTTGGGTATCGCCTTTTCGCTGCCTCTCGGCATTGGCATTCTCTGTGTTCCCGAATCCCCTCGATGGCTCGCTGGCCGAGGCAATTGGGACGCTGCCCGACTTTCCCTGGCTCGCCTACGAGGGTTGAAGCACGATCCCCACAACTCGCTTGTCGAAGATGACCTCCACGAGATGAAAGAGAACCTACAGAAGGAGCGCCAAGTCGGCCAAGGCAGCTGGGTCGAGTGCTTCAACCCCAACACGGGAATCCCCAAGCTGGTTTACCGCACGTTACTGGGAATAGGGATCCATTTCCTGCAGCAGTGGACAGGTAAAGTCAAACCGCCTCTATCTTCATTCATACTTAATACTGACATGTCTTACTAGGCGTCAACTACTTCTTGTTCGTCCAACACCCCAAATAGCTACCAGCTTCTAGATTTACTGACACCGTCTTAGTTACTACGGAGCCACAATCTTCGAGTCGGCCGGTATCGATGATCCGATAATGACGCAGCTGATTCTCGGCGCTGTAAACGTCTTCATGACATTCTTCGGCTTGTATGTGGTTGAGAAGTACGGTCGTCGATGGCCTCTCTTCCTTGGCGCGCTCTGGCAGTCTGCATGGCTGCTAGTGTTCGCATCTGTTGGCACCGCGATGAACCCCGAAGGCAACCGCGCTGTCGGAATTGTCATGATTATCTCGGCTTGCATGTTCATTGCCTCTTTTGCCTCCACATGGGGTCCTATCGCCTGGGTCGTCATTGGAGAGACTTTCCCTCTCCGCACTCGCGCGAAGCAGGCATCTCTTGCTACTGCCAGTAACTGGCTCGGAAACTGTAAGTGGTCCTGTTTGCATATGAGAGCCTCATTCTAACATGCACACCAGTCATGATCGGCTTCCTAACTCCCCTCGCCGACGATGGAATCTCATACGCTTATGGATTCGTCTTCTGCGGTACCAACCTGGCCGCTGCTCTCTTGGTGTGGTTCTTCCTTTACGAATCCCGCACCCTCAGTCTCGAGAATGTCGACCTCATGTACGGCCAAGATCAACTCAAGCCTTGGACCAGCCACAAGTGGACTCCCCCAGGCTACATCACGCGAAAGGAGAGAGATGAGGCGTACTTCAGGCGGGCGAGTGTTGCGGACGGAGAGAATAGGGTTGAGAAGCACAGGAGTAGTGAACTCTCAGGTATCGACTCCCGAACCGAGGCTGTATAGACTTGGAGATGCGGAAAACGCGCATGCGTATGATCACGACTATTCCATTATTCACTCTACTGTATCAATAAACATTATCGTTCAATATTCGCACCCTTAAGATGATCTTGACTTGTAGTTGTCCTCACTTCCGATCCCTTGGATGCAGTTTGATGTTGAGCATGGAATTTCGTCAGGCTCGCACGCACTTCTGTTCTTTCAATCTCACATTTGTCTGGTAAAGAGAGTTCCTTTTTGAGCCTTGTAGTGTTGAATAGCATCGCGATCTGGGACGTACCTAGGGTAGCACGGTGAGACTGCGCCACTGTTGCCTGGAGCCCGACACTAGTCTAAGAAACAAAACACCAAAACAACTTGGACCGTGTGCTGCTGATGCAGAATCTTATATTTCGGATACTTTGCCCTTTTCTAATTTGGTGAAGCCATTCTTATTTTTCTTTTTTAGTCACCATAAAAGGCACCATGAAACGATGCACGCACCGTCATGTCACCACCGAGTGCAGTCCTGCCGCTGAAGAAGCCGGCTTCACGAGACCACCTCTGGACAAGCGTCTGGCAGCCACGACAGCTTCTGGACGTCGGACAGCGGAGAAACTCGCCACTCAAAAAGACGCAATGAGCAATGGCTGGAGCTTTCCTGGGCCATTAGTTCTGCCGGATGATGACTTGGCGCTGGATCCCAAGTATCCGCCCCAGAGTCTGAAGTCGTGGCTCACATACAACAAGAAAATGCCAATCTCAACGGAGAGGAACGCGATCTATGTCGTGTCGCCCCCTGAGATCACAGAGGGTGTTGGGGAAATGATGAAGGGCTGGGAGAAACCTCGTGTCCCAAGGGATTTTGTCATGCCGGGCCTCCCAGACGCGATTCCCCAGCCTACGACGGACGATGCGTGTGCCTACCTGCGTGCATTCTATCACAAAATGGAGATTAAGATACACGATGGCAAGTTTCGGTGGCAGGCTTGGGACTCGAATACCTCAGACGGTCCTAAGTACATCGGTCTTGCGACCCCGAAGCCCACGGAGGAGCTCATTGGCGTCAGATACCGACCATCTCCAGACGGCATTGCGAGAATGCAAGTCAACCTCAACGATGTGCTAGACGCTCTGATTGATCGCGTTCCGTCTGATGCATACGCCATCGTCATGCTGACAGACCAAGATCTATACGAGGACGATGATGACGATTTCTGCTGCGGGAGAGCGTACGGTGAAAGCCGGATAGCGGTCGTCTCGTCATTTCGATATAGCCCAACACTCGATGGCTATGCCAACATTGACCTGGAGCACATGTGGCCGGTCTCGCATTGCAGGAGCTACGTCGACGAACTATGCGGCCAGCAACCCGACCGAGCCAAAATCACACCGCCGCCACCAGACTCCCCCATCTCAGCAGCGATCAAGGCATGCAACGCCGTGCCCAAGCCAAAGACAAGGGACGAACTGGCGGGGCTGTGGTTCTCCCGCGTCTCCCGCACCATGGCGCACGAGCTGGGTCATTGTCTGGGCATGGACCACTGCGTGTACTACGCGTGCACCATGCAGGGAACCGCGGGGATGGCGGAGGATGTGCGCCAGCCGCCGTACCTGTGTCCCGTGTGTTTGAGTAAGCTGTCGCGTGGGATGGCTTCGTTTGCGGGACAAGGCGTGGTTGTGGATCGGCAGCGGGAGTACATTGAGCAGCGGTATGATGCCCTGAGGGGGTTTTGCGAGAATTGGAGCCATGTGGGCATGTTTGCGGGATATCAGGCGTGGATTGAGCGGAGGTTGGAGGAGAACAAGGAGGAGTAGTGTGATTTATGGAATAGAACTGTTATCTTTGGCTGTACTGGAATGGTAGTCTTGAGATGAAAACAATTTCGACTCTTATTCTACCTTTACCCGATGTTGCATCAACGTGGGATAAGAGAAATAGTTGAGATTAGTTGTGATTTAGCTCAACAGTTATGATTAACTAGGGATCCGTGACCGAATCATATTGAGTTCTCCCGATATGGGATTGTTAGTTCCTGAACTCTAAGCTCTTAACTCGAGCAACCAGTGCCAACCATAATACATAGATAGTTACCTGTGAATGACTAACCTCCTCCGGTTTCTTCAGCTGGGCTGGTTCCTAATAAGGAGATGTGATTCGCGAGTTTAGGGGTGCCACCGCAAACAACGATATGAGGCTTATCTAGGAAACGAAAGCTGTTATTAAACAAGTTGCTTGTGAATAGAGATAACATCGCGATTCGATAATTCCCGGACCCATATCTAGAGTCCGAGTCGTACCCGTCAATCGCCTGCCACTTCGGGCCAAGAAGCGGGCCCGGCTTCGGCATGCGATTGTCTCAGAGCTCTCGATGGTGTGCTTATCGCGATCCCCCGCCTCGTCACACATCACTCTTGTCCCTTTCTTTAGCATAGAAAGACTGCATTGTCTTTTTTACTTTCTGGCGTAAAAATCATCGCCGTGCAAACATGACGCTAACTACGCTTTCTCTGCTGGCGGGCGTCGCCGGAGCCTCCGCCTTTGTAGCCGCTCCGATCGGCGCTACGCACCAGAAGCCGTTCGGCCAAGGTTCGGCCGTCGCCGACTTCAGCTGCGACTTGCCTCCCGTTCTGGCGCCGGCCGGCGACGGGCTGCCTTCGGGGGAGAGCTTGTTTTCTTCCGATGAGGCGCTGCTTAAGCAGGTGAGGCGGCACCAGGCGATTGTGCAGGTGCCGTCGATTTGCTACGATGACTTGGGCGATTTCGACGAAGATGAGCGCTGGGCTCCCTTCTACGATGTTCACGATACGTTGGCTAAGACGTATCCTGTCATGTATGTGTTTTCAATTCCGCGGAAGAGACTCGAGGGCTAATTGGATCCAGCCACAAGCGCATGAACTTGGACAAGGTCAACACGTTTGGACTTGTGTACACAATTGATGGATCCAATCCCGCCCTCAAGCCCATCGTCCTCGCGGCGCACCAAGATGTAGTCCCTGTTGCGGACGTCTCGACGTGGACTCACCCGCCGTTCGACGCTTACTTCGACGGCGAATGGATCTGGGGTCGCGGATCCTCAGACGACAAGAACAGCTTGACGGCGCTCATGTCCGCGGTGGAAACGCTGCTCTCCAACCCCGACTGGACACCCAGCCGGACCATCATCCTGGCCTTTGGGTTCGACGAGGAGTGTTCCGGCTACCGCGGCGCGGGCAAGATCGGCGAGTTCCTCACCGAGAGGTACGGCGACGACGGCATCGCGCTGATTCTCGACGAGGGCGGCCTGCCCATGCAGCTGCTCGGCGACGACACGCTGTACGTGTTCCCGTCGGTCATGGAGAAGGGCCACGTCGACGTCTGGGCGGAACTGCACGTCGTCGGCGGCCACAGCTCCATCCCGTTCCCGCACACGGGCATCGGCATCGTGGCCGAGATGGTCACGGCCCTCGAGTCGCATCCCTACGAGCCCGCCGTGCTGAAGGGCAGTCCCGTGTACAAGCACCTCGTGTGCGTGGCGCGCTACTCGCCGCAGGACGCGCCCGAGATCGCGGACCTCCTGCGGAAGGACGACCTGGAGAAGCTGACGGCCGTCTTCGTCGGCGAGGGCGGCGACGCGGCGCGCTACATGGTCCAGACGTCGCAGGCCATCGACCTGATCCAGGGCGGGCAGAAGATCAACGCCATGCCCGAGGTGGTGACGCTCGGCGTCAACTACCGCGTTGCGCCGCAGGACAGCATCCCCAAGGTGCAGCACAACTTCGTCAAGTACATCGAATCCGTGGTGGACAAGTACAACATCAGCGTGAAGGCCTTCGAGGGGGACGAAGCCTACGAGGCGTATGTGTCGGAGCTGGCTTCAGATGGAGCGAGCGCCGATGTAAACTACGACGGCCTGCTGGTGCTGCACGGCAGGGAAAAGTCCGAGAGCACGCCGGTGTCCCCGACCAGCGGGCCGATCTGGGACGTCTTCTCGGGGACGATCCAGCACGCGTTTGCGTTTGAGGGCGGGAGGGTGGTTCCGGTGGGGGAGATCATGAACGGCAACACGGACACGCGACACTACCTAAGTAAGTCCACTCTTCTAGAAACAACCAAACAAAAGTGTGCTAATAACCCGCGACAGACCTCACGCCGAACGTGTACCGGTGGACGCCGTCGCGCCAGCGGGGGTCGGAGAACATCCACACCATCGACGAGCGCGTGAGGATGGACTCTCACATGGAGATGGTGCGGTTCTACTACGACCTGGTCCGCAACTTTGACAGCGCCGAGGTGTAGACTGGGTGGCGTTGTTCTGAGGGTGTGATGGCCCCGGCAGTGACAAGATCAGTTCATCGTGCAGACTTGCGCTAGGCGAGCGGTGTGTGTGCGTGTAGATCTCGCTGGACGAAAGTGATAGATCATTGTTGGTTCCATTAGGATATTGCTGTCATGGCCTGACCTTGGTCAACTGATATCCTGGCAAAAAGTAAACATCGTGTCCATCCAATTGCCAAGGCCCGTTGATATTCGACTCGCGAGGACCATTCTCGTCAGCAACTCCGAATAAAGAAGGGAAAAAAAAAGGACCATTTACCAAGTGAACGGGGAACAAAACACATCTAGATGATCTGATAGAACAATGTGACCCCCACGCCCTTCTCTTCTCCTCCTCAACCCCCCTGAACAAACACTCGGACTCTCTCCACAACATTTCTCCTCTTCCCACCCCCAAATGCCGAACGCCTTCTCCCCCCCCCTTGTCCTCGCGAATCAGCTTCTTTTCAGCCTTGCATGGCATGGCTTCTCGTTCCTTTTTTCCCCTGCCCCCAACACCGCCCCTCCCCCAAACTTCCCAGAACCTGGGTCACGGGTGCGGCACGCGGCTCCACCACGATTGAGAAAACTGCCCGAGGGTTTTGTTTTTGTTTGTGTTTCCTTGTCTGGTCTCCTGATATCTCCGAGACGGGAAAGACGTCGTGGATCCGCGCTGGGATGTTGTGTTTTTTTTTTGTTTTTTTTTTGCTTGGTCGCGTGCGTGGGGGGTTCCGACGTCTTGGTGATGGAGGAGGCGCCGCATACCGGAGCTCTCGTACATCATGACATGTTGCCGTGCTAAACCCCTGCGCTCGTTCTGTCCGGTTTCCCACTCCAGCGTGGCATTTTCGAGAATTACGAATTGCGCTGATCCGACTTGCTGAGCTTTCCCATTATCGACCCGCCCTAAGAGAAAGGAAAAAAAGGGGCGATCCTTGTTTGGATGCGGGGTCTCCGGACAGCTTTCTGGTTTGCAAAGGCCGATCGACACCATCACACCCTCTTCTTTCACGTACACACTTCATCCTCGTTAGTCCTGTCTCAGAGGAACATCGCCGCTTGTTAAACCCGTCGGAACAAGAAACAGCGGGCGTCGCAACGTTGCACAGCAGCGCGATTGTGCTGTGTTTGTTTGCTAGTGTCACGAGTTATCCAACTCCGGATATGTTTCCACTACCGGAGGGAAGCCACTACCGGAGGGATGCGAAGTGGGAACCGATGGCTTGCAGCCAGGCAACTTGCGGGGAAGACGAGTTTCGATGGGGTAAAACAATCCCCGTGGTTTCAATATCATTGACAAATCTTCGCTTTTTGGGAGATGCAAAGCCGTCTCGACTAATGTATAATGTACAAAAAAAGCATGGCAGATGATGTCCCATGCTCCAACTCCAGACGCCGTTGTCTCCACAGCACCATCTCCATTGCGTTTGCCTCTTCCTGTGAGGAGGTATCAAATCGTCATTACCACACCACTGACTGGGTGTAAGCCGTGTCTGCTTTTCCGGTCCCGCTCTGTCTCTCTCACACCAGCTGCTCCGTTTTGGGGTTTGGTCCAGCCAAGTAAGTCAAGGGGGAAGAGGCGCTCCGTAGATTAGTTTAGATGGTCTTCTCCAGGTCCATGGCGTCCTGGAATCCTCGCACGATGACATCGAGCTCCTTCTGCGCCGGCGCGGCACACGGCCTCCGGGGCTCGCCACCGTAGCCCAGGAAGTGTCCCAGGGCGGCCTTGACGCCGACGAAGCCGGTCTGGATGGCCGTCCAGTCGGCCTTGGCCACGAGCGCCTGCAACTCGCGGGCCTCGGGCCACCGCCCCTCGTCCGCCAGCTCCGTGATGCGCACGCAGGCCTTGGGGCACAGGTTGGCCAGCCCCGAGATGGTCCCGTTGGCGCCCACGGCGTGGCCCTGCAGGATGAAGTCGGCGCTACCGCCGGCCACGAAGAAGCCTGCCGGGCAGTCGGCCACGACGCGCGCTAGCTTGCCCGTGTTGCCGCACGTGAGCTTGACGCCCACCACGTTGGGGTGCTGCGCGATGGCCAGGATGGTGTCGGAGCTGAGGTCGCGGCCCGCCGCGGCCCCGGGGAAGTTGTACACCAGCAGCGGGATCGGGCTCTTGTCCGCCACGTCGTAGAAGTGCTGCACCACTAGCGCATCGGGGAGGAGGCCGCCGTAGTAGCTCGGGGGCAGCACCAGCGCGTGCGTGGCGCCGGCCCGTCCGGCGTCCTCGCACAGCTGCGTCGTCTCCTTGGTGCTCTGCGCGCCGCAGCCCGCGATGAGCGGGATCTTGGAGCCCTCGGCCTCGTGGACGATGGTGTCCCGCGCGGTGCGGATGACGGCCGTGCGCTCGTCCCGGGAGAGGTGGGCGCACTCGCCGTTGGAGCCGTGGACGACGATGCCGGCCACGGAGGCCTGGAGGAGGTTGATGATGTGCCTCTCGAGAGCCGAGGCGTCAACCTCGTCGTCCTGGTTGAAGAAGGCGAGCGTAGGCACGTAGACGCCGTTGGCGAGTCGTAGTTGCTCGGCCTTGGGAGCACCCATCAAGGGGGAGGTGAGGAGTGTGGCTGGCATGTTGTGGAAGTAGGTGATGGGAGATTATGTGTAAGTCGGAGGGAAGAGGGCGGTCTTATATGGCCTCAAAGGGACGAGAAGTGCAAATTCTAGACACGACGGATGAAAAGATAAACTTGATAGGTAACAGAGAAAACCTCAACCAAGTGGCAGGCGTCAGCAGGTCTTTTATGGCCAGCCAGCGCTACGCCTCCAACGCCAGCGAGGGGTGCTGCCTTGTCATGAGGCTTGGGCGGACAAGCTTTCGTCTGAACAAGACTGGAGTCAAGGCGAAGGCGGCGGTGTCCCCCGTCGGCAGATGGACGCTTACACGAGAGGAGCGTGGGGGTCCGGCTGGGGTTGGGCTGGGGTCAGGAGCCTTTGAATTCCTGGGACTTGTAGGTCTTGTACGTACGAAGTAGCGGGTCCTCCGGCCGAGAGAGGCCAGAGAGGCCGGACCGGGAACGGCTGTGGAGAGTGAGGAGGGAAGTCGGGTGGTTGAGCAGCGAACGAGGCAACGATGGACCGGTGTGAGACAGGCAAGGCAAAACAAGACACAGCCACGACATGCTGCAGCCTCTCGGCGAACAACCAGGTTACACTGTCAAACAGTCAAGACGGTGCAAACGGGACACAGAACTGGACAGAACTTGACGATCGGAGGCTGTACTTCTGCGCAGGTACCGTCCGCGATCTTGGTCGTCTGATCTGCGCCATGGGACTTGGAGGGGGGGGATCGCCACGGGCTGAGATTGGCCAGGACCGCCCGGAGCAACCACGACGGATTCGTACTTCGCCTTGAAGCTACGGCTGCTTCTGGGAAAACCACAGCCGCGGTCGGGGCGCCGCGTCGTGTGCCTGCGCCGCACGTACACCAAAGGCGCTGCTCAAAGAAGCAAAAGGGGTGCAGCGAGGAGGCAACGGGCCCCCACGTTCTCCTCACGGGCTTGAATTGCCAGGATTCCTCGTCGTCCAATGGCCGTCGCGAATTGACAAGTCGGGTGCTCCTTGGTCCTTGGTTTGTCCTTGGCGAGCTGTGTAACGTCAAGTTCTCCATCAGTCCAAACACGCCGTCGTCCGGAATTCCTTAGCGCCCCGGGCATCTGGGTCAGCGAGACGTCCTTTTGAACGCCTCCGGTTGGTCCAAGACGAAGGAGCAGGGGGAATTGGCCTCTTCCCCCCCCACGCTTCCTGGTCTTCGTTGGAAAAAGAGGGAAGAAGCTTGGAAGCCTATCCCCGTTGTTTGCGGGCTCCGAGGGTATACCATGACAATGACGATGGAGTGACACGTTGCTACTTCGGCGTGACGTTGTGTGCGGAGGAGGAACGGCGTCGGCATTGGCGGACTGTGCTGCGTTCCCGGATCTCCAGGACGAGTCTCAATGGGAACAAAATGACTGATCAACCCCGACCCCGTTCGTTCGGCGAACTATTTGCAGCCTCCAAATGAACTGACTTTCCGCTAACCGGCGACGGCTTGGCAGACTTGGCCTTCAGAAAGGCGCCGCCGTCGTAGCCGTGGGGGAGTCGTCGCGGATAGTGCAGCCCGGAGTCCTCACGTGCCGTCAGAGCGTGGGGGGGGGAGGAGTTCTTCCTTTTGGCTTTTGGGGCGCCAGTCTGCTGATGGCCTGCTTCGGGTTTAAAGACATGTTCGATGCTTGTCCTTGCATGTTCTCTGCTGCATGTTCCGGGCTTGTGCCTCCGGCGGTCAGACGGCGTAGAAACAACAGCTCATGTTGGACGTGGTACTTCGTATGTTGGATGCAAGCAACGTCTTTTGCACTGCCGTAAGCTGATGTGTTCTTGTTGTGGCGCCATTGTCGTCCGTGGGCTGGGGATGACACCGACGCAACTCTGGCAGCCTCAATCTGCTTGAATGAGATGTTGGCTTTTGGATATCTAGATCTGGCCGCACAGGCTACCCCGTAAACTAGTCGTACACAGCCCCTGTGCCTCCAGGAAGCTCTCAGCCCGCTCTCGAACCCTCTTATCAACAGCTGCCATGGAAATCTTACCCCCCATGACGGTATCTTGATTTCCCCCTCATCACCCTGACGCCTCCTCGCTCGCCCAGCGCACGGTTCTCCTTGGCTCAACCGGGGTGCATACTTAGTAGATCTTCCACTAGACTCGTCCGCCGAGTCGGGTCTTCCAAGTCAGAAACCCGGCGTACCCCACGCAACTCGTCAGCGCCAGCTTTCCCACCAAGTTCAGCAGGTTGCTGTTCGCTCGGACCGTGCTCCGGCGGACCAGCTCCGTCGCCTGGCCCTTGAACATGGCGCGGTCGTTCAGCCGCGGGAACGGCGCCTCAACCATCTTCCCCGTCGCCTCGTCCTTGACCATGGGCACGGGCACGTCGAGAAAGTCGCAGAGGGGCTTCCACCCTTCCGTGATGGTGAAGTCGAGGCACCGTTCCGCGGGGATCCTCTCGTGGAACTCCTCGTACTGGGCCTTGTACCAGGCCAGCGCCTTCTCCTTTTCCTGGCCATGGTCGTAGCGCAGCACGTTGGCCCGCAGCGACTTGCTGTAGGAGAACATGTAGCCAACCTGAGTGTCGAAGATCAGGCAGTAGAGCATGTTGAGCTTGCGCCACACCGTCTTGGGCTGGGTCAGCGTGTAGATGCTGAGCAGCACGCTCTCGTACCACTTCTCCGGGTCGCGGTTGAGGATGACGACCTTGGCCTCCGGGTAGGCCTCGGCGAGCTCGGGGCCGAGAAAGGCGGCGGGGGCGTCGCACACGGCCTGGCAATCGCCGAGGAGACGGTCCCAGTCGGCGCGGGTGTAGGTGCCCTTGCCGGCGTACTTGGCCTCGAAGGCGCGGACCCATTCCGGGGCATGGGTCGGGTTCTCGATCATGGTGTGCATGTGATAGCAGTCATGGAAGCCCAGCGCCCAGAGAGCACTGCGCATGCCTGCGGAGCCGCGACGGGTGAGGCGTCAGTCTTTGCAGAGTCCCATTGCAGGCGAGATGTGACTGCGACGCAGAAGAGGTGAAGAGGGGAGCGATCGCCAACCTCATCCATCTGGTCGATGGCGTGATGCAGGGAAGTCTCGGAGGAGGTACGAAAAGGGCGCCCGCTCAGGCACTGGAGAGGGGGAAGGAAACTTACTCAGAGTCCCTGTACGATGGACGCCACAGACAATGACGCGCATGGGCACGATGCGATCGGGGAGCACGAGGCCCTGGGAGACAGCCGAAGAAGCCATTGCAGTAGGTGGATGGATGGACTGCTGCGTATGGAGGCTGACGACAACTCTGCGATGATGGATACGACCAGATGGATACGGGTTGGGCGATAACAATGATTGACGTAGCCGATACTGTTGAGAATAGCTGGCGGCCCACGACCTCCTAGCACTGTAGGCGCTGACTTGCTAGCTCTTGTTGAGAGGGATGTGGGTGGTGGGAGGAGCTCAGGGTGGTGTTCGGCCGCGAAAGCAAGCGGTGTGACTCTAGCCAACGGTACCACGGTTGTGTTTTGTTTGGAGTTGCTGGAGCGCGAGAGGCCCGACTTCCGAGGGTCCGACGCAGGAACTCACCTCAGTCACTCAGAACTTGTTACAGGATCCATGGCTGACTGGATCTATCATCCTTGCCCTGTCAGTTCCCAAACGCGTCGCGAACTGAGCGTGCTTGGAACGTGCTCGACCTGGCACAAGACACAAGCCAGCCTCCTCGTGCCTCGAACCAATGCACCCTCTAAACATTAGCATTCCCGGATGCTCGCACCCGCCGATTGAGGCCCGCCCCTAGAAGGTTTTAGTGGACAATCAGAGGCTCCGGGCCGCGTGGATGCGGCTCCCAAGCTTCCCCTTAGGTAGCTATCATGCCTGCAAGCGATCTATCTCATTCTTCATGCGGTCGACCCAAGCTTTTCTGTTCCCTGGTTTCTATGAATAGCAAAGAATTGGGAAAAACGGGCACTTATCAGACCAGGCGCAAGGGCGAAGGAGAAAATCTTTGCGGTGGCAGCGCAGTCAGTTCATCTCGTCTGCCGATTGCGCGTCCCAGATGATTTATGCATGAGTACGAGGCCGATTGCGGAATTACCTGAGTGCCCATCGTCATCAAGGTTGGGATTCCTCCCCCCCCTCTCGATCATGCTCTCTGCCAACGGCGTCTGCACTCTGCAAGCAAGCTGCGCGTCCGTCACATCCCGAAGAGGCAATGAGGAGCGCTGATCCGGATCGCCGGCTGGGCAAGCAAGGAAGCAAGCTCGAGGGGTTATTTCGTAGCTACTATACGGAGTAGTAATTATGAAGAAGTAAACAAGTTGCTGATGTGGGCTTCACCAAGAACGTGGGCCTCGCTAGGCATGTGGACATCTATCCATCCTCAACGAGGCCTTGATCTCGACTGTAGATTAGACTACGCAGAAACCAAAGAGGTCCATCCCCTATACCACTCGGCGACTAACCGCACGTGGTCCTCCCGTAGGTCACGACGGGTGGCGAATTTGGTCCCTGGCAATCGAACGAACGCCCACTAAAGAAAAAAAAACCTATCCCTTCTAGCGGGATCGGCAAAGTCCTGTCAACCACCACCACACGCCCACGCCCACCCACTCACACCAGCACTCCGAGTCATAGAACCGTTCAAGCCCATGCCATGCCATCCCACCCGGACCAATCCCAGCTCAGGGAGAGAACCAAGAATAGAGAAAGTCAGCCGCCAGAAGCAATGTCTCGTCCTGTCTTGCGGCTCGTTAGCGATACCGCGCGGGCGCAACTCCGTCCGCCATGTTCGTGATGTTCACGATAGCACGGCGCAGGTATCACCACAACCAGGGCCACCACTGCTCATCCCGCGTCAGGCCAGGCCAGCACGCAACTTATTTCGACGTCACGAAAGCCTGATATCCAATATCCTGCTGGCATGCTGCCTCTCGGGCCTCTCTCGGCGACCCACCGACCCTTATCGCCTCTTAGCCCAAGGACCACATCTCTGCGTGAGGCCCAGTTTTGTTCTCGCCCCAAAGCCAAGGGTAAAAATGTCAATCTCGACTGGGTCCTCCCGTCCTGCCGCTCAGTCATCGCAATGATGAATCTTTCTTTTCCCCCCTTGAGCTCCCGCTCAGTTCAGCCCTGAGAGATATCGTCTCGGGGCGCCCACCTCTTCAACTTTCTCAAACCTCCTCAACTTCCTTTCAACTTTTTGTCTTTTGGACAACTCACCTATAGTCTCCGGCAACTATCGGCCGTAAAGACATGTCGGCCGAGCAGAACGACAGCGGTCGGCCCAGTGAGGTCCCCACGCCTCTCCGCAAGGAAAAGAAGCGTGTGGGTTTCCACCCCAGCAATGACAGTCCGGAGGGAGAGAACACAGCAACCAGGGGTTACTTCGATCACGACGAAGGAATTTTCTCACCCAGTGCTTCTCCCAAGCTGCCTCCCGGAAAGACTCCCCCCGGTGCTCCCGATGCCCTGGAACTGAGCATCGCCTTGACCAAGATCCTCACCGCGGAGCAGGAAGACGATGAACGTCGACGGAGGGAGCAAAAGGCCCAGGAAAAGACTTCACCTATTACCCCAGAGGCTTCGGGGCCCAAACGTCCGAGACCAGCACTGCGGAGGAACACCAGCTATGACGCCCCTGAGCAACGACAGGAGGCCGACTTTGCGGATTCCAAGGCCTCTCAACGACAACTCAGGTCCCTGACGGATGCACGCCAAAGAGCCAGTCGCTTGGCCGCCTCTGTGGGCACTTACTCGGCGCGGGAATCAAGAAGAAACTCAGATGACCTCCAGGCACCACCCTTCCAACCCCTAATCGACGACTCGGATGATGAGACGGACGAACCTCTCAAGACCACGGCCATGTATGACACACCCGGTCCCGGACTACGACAACGGCTTCCTAGGACCAGCTCCGAAGCCTGGGGGGATCACACCGTCGCCGAACATCTGGTCAGGTCTCACACGAAGAAAGGGAGGAAGGACTTGTTCGTTCAAAAGCCCCAGGGCAGTGCTTCCGGAACCGCAACCCCAGTTCTCCAGCAGGCCTACGCCCACGACTACGTCCCAAGGCCCGACAAGTACCGTGGTGGCGTCCTCTCTTCGCTTCTGAAGCTGTACAATGACGAGCGGTCGGGAGTCAACAGCAGTGGCCAGAACACGCCGCTTACCCCGGGAACTCCTCACTTGTCGCCTCGACCTTCCCCTCCGACTTCTCGACCAGGTTCATCTCTCGGAACTCCACGAACACGATCGCGTCCTACCAGTGGCTTGTTCAACCATCACAAGTCGCGTCACTCGACCTCGTCATTGGCTTTGACTGAGCTTATGAAGTCATCGTCCATGTTTGCCGCCCCAGGTTCTACTGAGATATCTGACCACTGGGCCGAGAAGCTCAAGAAGGAGCAGACGCCTCCCCCGAAGAAGCGTGACAAGATCCGGATTACCGTCCACATCGCCGGTATTATTTCGCGCCACAAGTATCTCATGAAGCTATGCCGGGCGCTCATGATGTATGGTGCACCGACCCACCGTCTTGAGGAGTACATGACCATGTCCTCCCGCGTTCTCGAGATCGAAGGCCAGTTCCTGTATATCCCCGGTTGCATGATTATCAGCTTCGACGACAGCACGACACACACCACTGAGGTGAAGCTCGTCCGTGTGCTTCAAGGCATTGACCTCGGGCGTCTGCGTGACGTTCACAATATCTACAAGGATGTTGTTCATGACAAGGTTGGTGTGGACGAAGCGACCAAGCGCCTAGACGAGGTTATGGAGGCAGGGAACAAGTTCAGCACATGGTTCCGCGTGTTCCTGTACGGTGTTGCCTCCGCCTGTGTGGCCCCCTTTGCCTTTCAGGGGCGCTTCATCGACCTGCCCGTCGCTTTCCTGCTTGGGTGCATCGTGGGAATTCTTCAGCTGGTCCTTGCGCCTAGTAACGAGCTCTACGCCAATGTTTTCGAGGTTTCTGCGGCAGTCATCACCTCCTTCATCGCTCGAGGCTTTGGTTCCATCCATAACGGCGAGCTTTTCTGCTTCAGCGCCCTTGCTCAGAGCAGTATCGCCCTTATTCTCCCCGGATACATGGTGCTCTGCAGCTCTCTCGAGTTGCAGAGCAACAACATCGTCGCTGGCAGTGTGCGCATGGTGCATGCCATGATTTACACGCTGTTTCTCGGATACGGAATCACAATCGGAGTCACCCTTTACGGCATGATGGACACCAACGCTACCAGCAGTACAACGTGTTCCAACCCGCTGAACCGGGGCTGGTACTTTTTGTTCGTTCCCGGATTCACGCTATGCTTGTGTCTCATCAACCAGGCCAAATGGAAACAGACGCCTGTGATGCTCGTCATGGCGCTGGCGGGTTTCTGCGTGAACAGTTACTGCAGCGAATACTTCCAAGGCAACAGCCAGATATCCAACATGCTGGGAGCCCTGGCCGTTGGAATCATGGCGAACCTGTACTCGCGATTGGGGCGGCACGTGGAGAATGCGTGGTTGGACGGGGTGGACTGGTGGAAGCTCAACGTTCGGCCGAGGCTGTCCAAGAGAAAGAAGCCTTGCGATTCGTGGTCGCTTCCATCACTTGGCGACGAAGAATCCCGTGCTTCGAGTCCTGAGCGACCGAAGAAGCAGCCGCGCAAGGTCGGCTACAGCCTTGCCGCTGCCGCTATGCTGCCTGCTATCTTTGTTCAAGTGCCTTCGGGTCTTGCAGCCGGTGGGTCTCTCCTGGCGGGTATCACGTCGGCAAACGAACTCACTGGGAACTCGACTACGACGTCATCTGACACCAGCACCCTGGGCAACCTGGATGGAACAGCCTTCAATGTTCTGTTCAAGGTCATCCAGGTTGCTATTGGAATCAGCGTCGGCTTGTTCATGAGCGCTTTGATCGTCTACCCGCTCGGCAAGCGGAGGAGTGGCTTGTTCAGCTTCTAAAGTATTCGTCAAAGCGCACATGCTTTTTGGAATTTGAGATCAAGCAATACACAAAACACCAACAAACCATCTACATCAAAAGAGGAGGAACTCAGTCGTTGATGAGGATGTCCACCGTCAACGATCATCATAACGGGACATATAATACAAAAAGGAGCATGGCCAGGAAAGGATAGATTTCAATTTTCTTTGTTTTGTTTTTTAAGGTAGACTGGGAGCGATCGGCGCAGACGTGTTTGGTTGAGACGAGCAAGCGATGGGATTTTGTCTGGAAGCGATGATTTTTGGAACGGTGTTTTTCTATGTAGACAGTCACGAGATGGACAGGACCGTGATTTTTGGAAGCAAGCGTCTTGAATTCAGCGCCGATAATACACAATGAATTTATTCTGCTGTACTCGTCATCTTCGTTCCCTGTTCTGTGTCGAGGCTTTGAGGTACATCGCATCACATGTTCTGTTGAGAGACTGGGTGACGTCACCGAATCGACCTCAGTGAGACTGCCTCAGGACCACCGCGATTCTTCCTCCAGCAACGCAAACTCGGCCATTGCTAAACAATGACACCCTGGCTTAGGGGATACTTGGAATAGTATCTCCACGACTCTTTCACGCTTTCCTAGTCATCCATCTCTCGCCCACGATGAGGATCCGGTCCTCACGCATCTCCGTCTCCATCGTCCGGGCCATACTGCGACGATGCAGCACAGCCAGCAAGCGAGGCCTCCTCAAGACAATCCTCTCGTTCTTTGCCTTCTTCAAGCTCCTCCTCGCCCGCTACCGGCCCGTCGACTTCATCGCTCTGCGACAAGACGTCTGGGAGCTGGACGAGGACGAGTACGTCGACTCGTTCAAAGCCTCACCTTCGGAAGAAACACCCCTAGTACAATCGTCATCGAGTAGAAGAGGCAAGAAAAAGGAACGCGTCGCACAGCTAGTTCCCGCTGGCGATCTGGGATACAGCGGCTCGACCTTCTTCACTACCCCGAATGCAAAGTTCCTCATCAAGTCGCTCCCGCGGCGCTTCGAGCACGATTTCTTCGCCCGCGAGCTGCTAGACCCGTACATTGCGCACATGCGACGCCAGCCGCACAGCCTCCTCGTGCGCATCACCGATCTTGTGTACGCTCCGCATGCCTCGCTCGGTGGCATGCTAGGCACGGCGCCGACGCACCACATCGTCATGGAGAACCTACTCTTCGGCAAGGACCTGGAGACGACGGAGCTGGAGAAGGAGCGCTGGGAGACGTACGATCTCAAGCCTGGCGACTATTTCTTCCCGGAGAGAGACATCGCGGGCGGAAGGCTAGCCCCGGACAGCGTCCTGGACCGGCTGATCGACGAGTTCCCAGGCAAAGTGCACGTATCCCACGACCACAAGAAGCAGCTCATGGCCCTCCTCGAAGCCGACTCACAGCTCCTGGCAGACCACAACGCCGTCGACTACTCGCTCTTCCTCGTGCGCCACCCGGGCCCCAACTCCATCCCCGCGCGCCCGACGCCCGCGCCCGTCGTCAAGTCCAACGCGGGTGTGTGGCGCTCCGGCGTCGACGACACGGACGGCCGGTGGACGTACCGCGCCGTGGTGCTCGACTTCTTCTGGGCCAAGCACACGCTGCGCGCCCGGTCGATGACGGGTGTGGTTAAGCTGTTTAACAAGATGGCGCACAAGGGGCCCATGACGATTACCGCCGAGCCCAAGGAGTATCGGCAGCGGTTCTTGGGCATGGTGGAGGAGATGGTTGTTGGGAGTTGAGGTGATCTTGCAGTGTTGTTGGTCGTTTGGGCAGATATTATAGGTCTTCCGAGAGGCAAGCATATGAACAGCCGTATGCAGTGCCTTTGTTTTAGTACTTGATGCTCAGTGGGAAATTTCTAGTTAAACGGAATTGATAGCAATGACCCTGCCTTACCCTGGAGTTCCAACTATGAAGATAAAACATCATCGTGATATTACACAATATTCTTTTGACTGGCATTGGTTGTCTAATCGTGTCAAAAAGTCTGGATAGGATTATGAATAAGATGTCGAGCGTTTGGCACGTCTCGTATTACGTTACGGCGGTGCAGAGAAGTGAAGAGCAGACATCTCCATTCAAAACTACTCGCAACTATACTAACATCAATATTTTGGGTATCATTATTCGTGAACGTTTTCCCTCCGACTCCTCTCAGTCAACAACCTCGAGCATCTCGTACGCCTTGTGATTGATCGCCTTGTGAACAATCGCGATGGGATCTATCTTGGCCTTCTTCTTCTTGGGCTGCTCCTCTTCAACTTCCTCCCCGTCTTTGTTTATGACAACCTCGTCTTCGCTATCATCCTCCTCCTCGGGGTCCTCGAACGAGCCGTTGTCCATGAAGACCTTCAGCATTCCCTGGGAGTATCCGCTGACCATGCATGTTCCCTCTTCGGTCGAAGTGACGGGCTTGGGCGCGGTCGGGTCTCCGTGACCACCAGTCATACCGGCACGACCTCCAGCTAGGTTCCAGAACACCAGCTCCGGCATGTCATACCCAGCGTCCTCGAAGCGCGCCTTGATTCGCTCAAACGAGGTGGACCATTTCTCCGAATTGGAGGACCCCCCGTGGTAGCCGTACTCGTTCTCAGCATCGTCGAACTGCATGTCGCTGAAGACGAAGACTCGCTTCACCATGTCCTCCCGCTTGAGGTTGTTCTTGACGGCAATGCGAAGAATGAGCTTTTCAAACACGGCAACGAAGTCTGTGTTCATACCCCAAGATGCCGTCGACATTGCTTGGTACTTTTCGGCCAGGGAGCTGTCGAGGTTCACCCGTACGACTTCCGGGCGAGAACTGAAGGTGATGAAGGCCCCGCCGAAAGGAGGTTTGGTGACCTCGGCGATGAGAAGAGACAGACCGATTGCCGACTCCATTGGGCTCGTCTTGTCCGCGAAGACAGGGGACGACATGCTAGCAGAGACGTCGCATACGGCAATGCTGTTCTCAAGCGTGCCAGAATCCTTGATGCGCTGCACAAGCGTCTTCCACTGGCCATCGATCACCTTGCACTCGATTGCGTTGACCTTGGCCTCGACCAACTGAGCCGGTGTCATCTTTGCCTTCCGCTCAGTGGATAGATTGGCTTGTCCCGAGGCAACCGACTCGACTCTGTGGATGAGCGTCGATGGCAACAGAGTGGCGCCTGAGATCTTTGCCTTGCCCTCCGCAACTCGTTCGATGTACTGCTCAAAGTGGTCTATGTCCTTCTCAATGAAGAGCTTCGAGTAGTTGCTCATCGCAGCAGACGGCACCCGTTCATACTTGATGTTCTGGAATGTGTTGGCTGTGATATTCCGCTCAACGATATCGAGGTGCTTGCGAAGAGCCGACGTGTCCTTGCGGTACTGCTCGCGAGCATGTCGGAGGTAAGCCGTTCGGTCAGCCGTGGGTGAGAGCGCTTCGTCCAGCGAATCGCGAGGGCACATGATCTCGGCGATGGAGCTGACGATGAAGGTGTGCTTGTCATGGAAGCGATCGTGCGAGGGAGCCCACTTGCCACATAACGAGATCGTTCGCTTGGCCTTGGGGTCGTCTCCGCGAAGGGCGCGCAGGTCTTTCTCAAGCTGGTCCGCAAAGAGACGAGCGATGGTCAAGTGAAGAGCGCGATAGACCGGGTCATTATTGAAGGCGTTGACGGCAGTTTCATGACGCCGATTGCGAGTCTCATGCCTGGCCTCCTTTGGATCAACCGATGCCTTCTTTGCAGGCTTGTCGTCCTTCACCCGACTTTCAGCGACTCGAGATCCACCACGAGCTCCTCCACGTCCTCGGGTTACACCTCGTGTCATTCCACCACGACCTCGACCTCGACCTCGGTGAGAACCAGCTTGTTTTGTACTCTTGCCTCGAATGATTCCCGGATTTTCGCTGTTTAGGACATCCCGGGGATCTGCGAGCACTTTGAGCTTGTCGTTGGCTGCAAGGGCAAGGATGTTGAGGAGATCTTTCCAGTACCCGTGGGCGACACCATTTTTGACATCGAACTTGGTAGGGTCGTCGTCATCCTTGACATCCACAATGACAATGTCATCCTCGTTGTCCTTCTTGACCTTCTTCTCGATGATTGGACGGCTGAGCCAGCGCAAGTTGGCCACGAGAGTCAAGGGGTGGTTCTGAGCCAACCATCCCGCGCAGCGGTAGAAGGTGTTCTTTGAGCTCTTCCCCAAATGGATAGACCGAGCGTTGAAGATGATCTTCAGCGTGGCGAGCGAGTCAGCTGTCCAAGCGGCCTGGAGAAGCTCCGACAAGCGGGGACCCGAAACGACGTCCTCGAGCTCTGCGAAGAGGTCGACGAGAGCGTCGTTGGATGATCGGAAGGCCAGGTCGCCATTTTCTGTCTGCATCATGCCCTCGAGGTTCTGAGGAGCCTGCCCCTCTTCATCGCCGTGTTTCAACAGGCTGTCCATGAAGGGATGGGACGCATCGGACGCTTTGGTGGCTTCCGACTCAGCAGGTGCTTGCTGCTGCTGTTGGTCATCGACCTTCATGTCGTCCAAACCTCTCCGGATCTCAGCTGACGTAGAGTCTGTGACAAGGGTGAAAGTTTCCGACTCGGCGGTCTCAGTCATGGCCTTGTCTGCGTCGGCCGCAGAAGTATCGACGGCCGCCTGATCATGGCGACGGCTGAGGTCCTGGCGGATGAAGGCCTCGAAGTCGGCCTGGGACATCTTCAGGGCATCGTGGGCCGGGAAGAGGACCGGGTACGATGACTGGAGGAACCAGGGTTGCGAGGAGTCGGACGTTGAATCCATGGCGACGGTGTTGGTTCAAGTCGAGTGGACGAGTGTCGATGATGGGAAAGAGAAGGGGAGGGGGAAGAATGGAAGGGTAGGTGGTGTTTTATAGCCTCTGCTTCGCTGTGATTCAACCACTCGATCCAGCAGTAGTAATGCCGTCCAACAAGGTGGAAGATGTCTCACGGGGTCGAGTGACGGGTTGGGACGATGATGTGATGGGAGAGGGTGAGCGTGGTAATCCACAATCGCCGGTGAGTCGAAGGGAAAGAAAGGACAGAGGAGGAAAAGGATTCGCCGGTTCCGTTTCTGGTCGACGTTGGTCCAAAGCCTCCGAAAGTAAGCTTCATCGAAGTGGACTGTCGTAGTGCGGCTGAGTGCTGCCTGGGAATCTGCCTGGAAGCCATCCCCACTGAGCCAAGCCCTGAAAGTGGCCACCCTGGTGGAGATGGGCCTATGACTGCAGGGACCTCCCAAGACGTCTCCAACTCTTTCATTATTTCCAGGCTCTGGATTCGTGAGAATTCGTGGAGAACTGACTGGAGCTACTGTAGATCGAGCGGTGGAGGCGCAGTGTAGCGGGGCATCCTTGGCATCGTCCCGCCGCCTGACTCACCGGGGAATAGCTGTAGATCTCCAGATTCGCTGGCTGGAACCTTGACAGGGAGGAAAGATGATTGTGTCTTTACTTTGTTCTTTGCTTTACACGAAATGGTAATCGAGTCAGGTTCATCTGAACGTCGACACGCTAGAGCCTTGGGGATTTCAGGAGATTCAGGCAAGCCAGATCCCAGTAGAAACAAACGAGGCCACTTGATTCGGCTCAGCCATCACTAAGCCCCAAGAAATATTCTCCGTGAGCGGTAGAACATGGCATTGGATGCCAGCGCCTCGGATAGCAAGATAGAACCCCGTTGGTTGACGATGCTCTTCCTGGTTTCCTTGGCTCTTTTCCCCAGACGAATGAGGTGCTCGCAGAACCTCACCCGTCCACCACGGCCCCCTCATTTTATCATTCCAATACGAGTGTTATTACGCTCGCTCCTTATTCGGTCGGTCGGTCGGTCGTTCGCTCGTTCGATCGGTTCGTGGTTCGCTCGCTCGCTCGTTCGGTTCATCGTCGATGACGGCTCGGGTAGTGGGTTCAGGGACTCGGGGAAGGGGGTCGATCGGATTCTCGATTTCGCGGTGCTCTTTGGATCAACTCTCGATGGCTTGAAGATGATTCGATTGCCTGCTTCTTTTGAGACGATACGTTAGCAAGGTTTCCCGGCTTGTCACCGTAGTGAACTGCCTCCGTCCCCAACAACGTTCGTAGGTGTCGGCTTCAGGGTGATTTTGCGAGTAAAAGGGGCTGTGAAACGATACCATCGATCAGAATCTGTGAGATCATCGTCGGAGCACATGAAGCAACGAAGTGTGATGTCTTTCGGTCTTTGGGCCCATGAGGTTGAATGTGGTGAGGGTTTGTGATCTGACGAAAACTGGCTAGTCTCGCAGCAACCTCTCCTCTGCGACCACCACTACCACCACTAGCTATCGTAGACAACTAGGGAGGGAGCGCTCCCGCTTGTTTTAAGTAATTTACAATGTCCTTGCATTCATGTGTCCACGAGCCTCGGTATCTCTCTCGTTGTCTCTTTGTGTAGTTCTTCGTTCTAGCTCCGTGTCTGCACTGAGCACCAGGCGCCCCTCCTCCAACCACGGACTCCTCCCTCCCCTCCCCTCCCTTTCAGACTCGCACACCACAGACACACCCGCGGTTGCAAAGGCAGCCACTATGATTCACGACTGTCCTTTGCATTGCTTAGACGCCCGTAGAAGCTGAAAGCTAAGGCCTCCTCGCTAAGTACCCACTGCCCCCTACGGAGGTCCAGGGCGAGTGTTTGGGGGGTGTTTGCCTCTTGACAAGGGTCTTCACGGTACTGGTCTGTTTACCATTGCCCCGTCTCTAGTTCCATGTCTTGGTGATGCTGTCGCTAGCTGGCAGAGGATGCAGTGTCGGCATGGAGACGAGGATGAATTGCCTGCCTCTAAGAAGTCTTCCCAGTGCATAAAAGAGAGCTGGAAAAGCACGAGGATGTTCGTGAGGATGTAGTCCGTTCTATTTACTCTTCGTACGCTTTCGGGAGTTCATGCTTGTGGAATAGGCACTCCCATTGCGTTGCAATGACAACTCTGCCTCTCCCCTCCCCTCCAACCACGCCCCTAAGCCAGCAACTGCACAAACCACCCCGCGCCTTAGGGCCATCTCAACCTCACCTCGACCTCGGAGCCCAACTCCAAGCTCAAGAAACGCATCTCCTATGATGTAATAGACGTCCCTTGTTTGTGCCCTGCACCCCAAGACGACGAGCTTCTGCCAGCTGCCCGCTGCCCCTACACGTCTCTATTGTTTACCTGCTGCTGAAGACGCGTCCCTGGGGCGGTCCCCTCGTTGCACTCACCTGTGAGGCGTGACTATAAATTCTTCTTCCGTCCCGCCCTCACTTCCCTCTTTCCTTCTCTCCTCACCACACTTTCTCTTCCCACCGCAACCTACCACCCAATCCACACCACCTTCTTCCCTTCTTCCTTCTTTGGCTAAACACATCTTGAATCATCCTTCCTCCATTCTTGGAATCCCCTCAGTGTCACCCATGGCTGGGATGCCACTTTTCTTGATGCCCTACGAGGCTATCCGTGCTGATAGGTATGCACTCAGTCCCTCCTCCTCCCTTGGTGATGCTAACCATGCTAGGCCTGGCCGAAGTCTTGATAAGTTCGCACTTGAGTTGCGTGTTGACGTTCTCGATGATTTATTGGAGCGTCGCCGTACCGGCCTGGAGACCCTTTTCGAGAGCGCTGCCTCAAAGATAAAGAACCCTTTCAGCCTCGCCGGCGACACAGAGGCCATCAAGCTCCGCGAGGACATGAAGAGCCTCTTTAACAGCCTTGAAAACTGCATCAAGGATGTCAAGCTTTCGAAGGTGGGTAACACCCACTCCTCTTCCTATCATGACTCAGTCACAAGCTAACATCGTGTAATCCAGGAACACCTTCGTGTTCTCACAAACAAGCAGCACGACGGCGGCGACCCTGTCGCAGGAAGATATAAGACGTACACGATCAGTCTTTTCAAAGAAGCCGCGGACAAAAACGCAATCCTGACCGATCTCATTGAAGAGTATGAAGCTCTCGATGAAATGGAGGTAAGTTCTTGCTCACATACCCGCCTTCTAATTCTCAGCTAACCCATCTCTAGCTCGTATCGCTCGATGTGGTTGAGCATGATGTCTCCTCCGACTTCAGTAGATCCGAAGGTTCGCCTGATTCGCCTCTCGACAACTAGGAGCACGAGGGCGGGCAGCATCCTGGACTTCCAAAATACCACCAATCGATCTTCGAAGACGAAACCAACGCCATCTACTGGCCCGCCATAGCCCCTCCCTTCGACGAGGCCACGGGTGAGATGGAGCCTGGCACGGTTCACTCTCGCCGCGTTGTCATCAACGACTTGCCTGATGGCATTTCGCCTGCCCAAGTGATCAGAGGAGTCAGCGGCTTCGGCGGCCTTCTCCGTCTGGATGTTTTCAACTACGCCCCAGTCTCCGGTGGAACTTCTACCGCCCTCGTCGAGTTCAACTGGGTATCGAGCGCTATGAGCTTGGTTAACTACGCTCGCACAACTCCCGTGTTCTACTTGGACGTCAACGGCGTCAAACATCAAGCCGATATTGGCCTTGTCACGACTCGATCCTACCCTGTCGACGCTTCGGTTGCCGCCCTGCGTGCCACTGGCAGCAACGACACTTCCAGTGGCCGATGCCTGGAGTTTCTCGACTTCCCCATGTCGGGCATATGGTACTTTTTTGAACGAATCGGAACTTCCCATATCATCGGTGCCTCGTACATGAAGAACAGCGACCCTCGCGAGGACGGTGTCCTCACAGTTGAGTTCATCTCCGTGTTCCACGCATGCAAGGCTCGTCGCCTGGTAGAGGAAAGAAAACTCAAATACTACATTGATCCACGCAAGATCAAGGCGACATCTTGCGATTCGGACGCCGAGACGAGGCGCTACCTTCAGGGCGCGACCAAGGGTGGCCACGTGGTCGAACATGTGCCCATCGATCATCTCGCTCTTGAGTGGGATCGTCGGCCATGGAACACGCAGTGGCCGATGACGACTAACCCGTCCATGCAACCCATTCGGCGCAAGCCAGTCCCTTCATCAGTCGACACCCTAGGGAGCGCCTTCTTCGAGTCTCTCAAATCCGAGGCAATCAACTTCAAACCAGACGACGACAGCACCCGACTCTTTCAAGGGTTCCGTTTCACGATCGTTGGAAATACGGTGCGTATGAATTGGCGAGACAGCTCATGGGTCATTGCCTCCCGGGAGGGGATTGAGCCTTTGATGAAGCAGACTCTCCACGATCCCGATTGGGCCAGCTTCTGGGATCTGTACTTCACCAACAACAAGCAGGTCAACATCCGCAAATGGGATGAATACGGGAAGATCGCGAGGCATCGTCGTCAGGAGGCTGCAGAGCAAGGTCTTCAGGATTAGGAGATCCCTGCCTGCACTTGCGGCAGCTGCGACATCAAGTCTTCGCCTGTCCCTGCCACCGTTCAGGAGTACATCGCGTACACAAACCGCGAGGTCATCACCACTGGCCACCACACCAACTAAGTTAGTTGGATCTTCTACGCTACCGCCTAACTCTCTTGGGATTTCGGCGGTTTGGATCTCGGAGGTGTTCTAACCTTGGGTCACCTAGAGTGCCTAGACTAGAGGGCATGGGTAGACGGACATGACAGAGGGACCCAACTATTGGGCCACGATGCTGGTGCTGGAGGCTTTTTTCTTTCTATTCAACAGATGTGCAGATATCGAGAGGATGGGTGGTCTTGAGACATATGACTTGGCGAGAACAAAATGGATGAGACGCAAAGGCGCAACAAGGCGCAATGTGGAGTGTAAGATAGCCAAAGACATAGATCAGACCTGCGAATAAATGCACTGCACTTTAATTTGTTTTGCATTTGTACTTGTTTTTGTGTTTGTATTGGTATTGGGTATCTCTATGCTACCTTATCTATCTGTGAATCCCCTCCTGCACTGATTGGCCAAGGAGTTTGAGCTGAAAGCAAGGCCGAGGAGGACAAGACCTCGACCTGGGGACCTATTTTAAAATAATGACTATAGCACCTCCCTTTATTCATTCATGAGGTCATGACCCAAAGAACGTAGCATGCCATTCATTGGTATGTCGGAACCATCCCAAGCTCCCTGGTCGTGGTCGCGTTCCCGTTCCCATGCCACCCCGCTGCACCTCGTCCGCGGCTCTTCTTGGCGGGCGGCTCCTCCACCACGAACAACTCCTCGTGATCATCGGCGTCCGCGTTCGGAGCCGACGCCACGTCGTCTAGATTACCCAGCAAGTCTCCGTCGTCCTCGCCGCCGGCAAACGCCTCACTAACGCTGCCGTACTGCTTCCCCGCGGCCCAGGACAGGGTGGACTGCTTCAGGGGCGTCTTCTTGGCGGGCTTCTTCTTCGTTTTGTTGAGAAATTCGCGGACCAGCTTCGGGGGGAGATTGGCCTCGGGCTCCCACGACGGGTTCTGCTCCGGTGGCCAGTCGCCCTCCCAGAGGACTTGGAAGTAGCGTACCAGGCCGACGCCTTCGACCTCGTACAGCTCTGTGGCCTCGACACGCTTGACCTCCCAGACGGGCTCCCCGTCGGCTTGCGGGCCTGGTTTTGGTTCTGGCTTTGATTTGGGCGTCCTCTTTCGCTTCTTCGCAGACTCTACTGGTTTGCTTTTTGGGTGCGACTTCGCAGCAGAAGCTGCAGACGGCGTCTCTGACGGCGGATCTGGCGTGTGAAACTCGCCTGCTGTGAAGGATGCTGTGCCGCCTAAGGGAGTGAACGATGTTCTCCGCTCGCTCACTGGAGCAGACCCATTGGACACACCTTGGATCGCGGGTATCCGAGGGAGTGGTACTGGGGTTTCTTTCCTCATGGGATATGGGTTTGTGGCGGGCATCTTGGGCGCAGGACGATTTGATGCTACCCCCGTCAAGGAAAACGGCTCGAATGGCGCACTCGGAGGCAATTGGTTGCGTACAGCACGAACATCGCTCTCGACGACGGACTCGGTAGGAGGTTTGCTACCCGCCGCTGGTGTGTCGTCCCGCATATCCTCAAAGTCGTCTTGGAACGTAACCATCTCCACCTCATCGCTGTCGGTTTCGGCATTTACTTGCCTTGACGCTCCGAAATGCTCCTGTTCCAATTGCCGAGACGGACTCGACTCGTCGTCCGACAGCCCCTCGAAATCTCGCAACCTGGTCTTGGTCGGCGTGACCAAGCTCATAGCTCCTGTCTGTGGCCGTCCCGTCTTCATGGCCTCGTTCTCGGGCGCGGCAACGGCCGCAGCCTCGATTTGGCTGTTGACGGGCGGTCTACCGCGTCTCTTCTTCTTCTGCGTCTTCTCCTGCGTCTTCTCGGCCTCGAGCTCGGCGCGGTCCTCGTCCAGCTCCAGCTCCATCTGGTACTCCCACTCCTCGAGGGCCAGCGGGGACACGTAGTCGAGCACCCGCATGGCCGGCACCAGCAGGCGCGCCGCGGGAAGGTCATGCCAGCCCACGATGTAGGTCATGCGCTTCGGCAGCGGTTTTCCGTCGGCGGCGGGGCCGGGCGAGGGCAGCATGATGCGCTCGATGATGTACGCGGTCGAGTCGCGCGGCGGGAGGAGGCCGATGCGCTGCGGCTTGGGGCCGGTGCCGGGGACATAGTCGGGAGGTTTCGAGCGGAGGGAGACGACGATCCGTGTCTTGGCTCTTGTTTCTCGTTTGCGCTTCAGCGGATTGGCCGTCATCGCGTCGTCGGTGGACGGCTCCATCGCGTGTTGGGTCTTAGGGGAGCTTCGCGAAGCACGCCCGAGCTTCTGGTGGATTCGCTGCGGTGACCCAGCGCCAGCACGGCAGCTGGTGGGCGTCTCATTAATACCAAAGACGAATCTCTTTGGGAGAGAGTAGTCGTGACCAAAGTGGTCAAGTCGAGTGTGTTTAGCTGGGGAGTTCACGGTTGATTCGTCTCGTCAAACCAAAACGAGCTCTCGGATGACTAAGCCGGGGAGCTCATGGCTTCATATGAGAACAAGGGCGAAACAATAGGATGGTAAAGACTCAAGGAAAAGCAGGAAAGCATTTTAAGAAATAAAGATTATTATTATTTTAAACATTAAAAAGATTCTATAAGATTCACTATATTAAAGAGTAAACTATTTATTCTAATTACTAGATTTTATAACTTAGGCAACCACTTATAAGTTATAAGTTTTAGCCTAGGCTATTATAATCCACCTGCCAGGACCGGATCTTTAGCTCATCCGAAACGGCAAGCTGCTCACGCGCGCCCGCGCTTACCCGCGGCTATCAAGCGCCAACACTTTTGCTCCCCCATCTCCTTCCCATGAGATCACGAATCCCAATCGCAACTCCGGAAAGCTTCGACAAAGGTCCCCGTCGACGACACAGCAAAACTCGGCCCCATCTCCACTCCATTCCTCTCAATGCGCACGTAGCTGCGCCCCGGAACCCCACGATCCTTCGTATCTCCCGCCCACGATCCTTCGTATCTCCCGCCCACGATGGCTTCGTCGCTCAAGACGCTCGTCTTGCGCTACCCGTGCCAGGCCGCCGCCGCCGTCGCCACGGGCCGCACCGCTACCAGCTTCGCTCCCGCCAAAGCTTCCTTCTCGACCGCCGCCCGCTCTGTGACGTGCCTCGCCGGCCTTCCTCCGCGCCAGCAATGCTTCGCCGCCCCCGCCGTGCCCCGGACCTTCGCCCGGGCCAACTCGGGTGTCGCCGCGCCCGCCCCGAATAAATCCCAGGACCCCGCCCACGCTCCCCTCGATTGGAACAGCTTCTTCAAGCTCCGCGTCAAGCGCCGCCGCGTCCAGCTCGTCTTCTCCTTCACCAGCGGTGCACTTGGCGCCTTCTCCGGCGCCGTCGCTCTGTCTGCTGGCCTCGCCGAACCTATCCTCAGCCAGATTCCCCTCGACCCCATTGTCACTCTCGGCCTTATGACGTTTGCGTGCGGCGGCATGGGCTGGCTTGTTGGACCCAGCATTGGAGCTCAAGTGTTTTACATGTACCACCGCAAATGGAAGAAGCAAATAACCCAGAAGGAGGCCGAGTTCTTTACGCGCATCAAGAAGCATCGTGTTGACCCCTCCAACTCCAGTGCCAGCAACCCAGGTAAGTGATTCGGCATTATCCTCGGCCAATGGCGGCGGAAATAGCTAATGTACCCCAGTGCCCGACTTCTACGGCGAAAAGATACAGAGCGTCACTGGATACCGCCGCTGGCTAAAAGATCAAAAGGCCTTCAACAAGAAGAAGACTGCAAACTTTGTGTAAACCACCTTCTCTCCCCCACACCCGCATGTTTATGTTGGTGGCAACTCTCTTTTGGCAACTTCACGGGTAATGGCGCAGCTTATAGGAAGGGACGGGCTGCCCTTGTTGTTGTTGTGGCCCCGGATTCCCGCGGGCATGTATGTATATCGTCTCAAAACTCTCTCATCCGACCGAAATGACAATCTCTTATTCCCTCTTACATTTTTTTACGTTCTATCAAACAAAGGGCACCGTTGGATCGACGACGTCTTTCCATGCCTTCATGCCTCCTTTGATGTCCCCAATGAACCGATCGCCATTGTTCCCGAGTCCCAATTCTTTGAGCTTCTGCGCGGCCACCTGCGAGTCGTTGCCCACGCGGCAGACGATGTAAATGGGTGTCGACGGCGGGAGGTCCTCCGGGAAGCCGTCGGGCCTGGCGTCGCCCCGGGTGCTCATGAACCGGCTGATCGGGACGTTGATGGAACCCGTGATGTTGCAGAGCTCATAGTGCTCCTTTTCGCGGACGTCCAACAGCAATTGATTCCCGTCGCCCGTCTCGGACAATTCGGCATACGCCTCGGGAGTTACCCGCTCATGCGGCTCAAGCAGCTGCACAGGCGTGCTCACGCCACAGAACTGGACGTAGTCTATCGACGTGCCCAGATCCTGCAGCGTCAACGTCGTCCCGTCCCCGCACGCAAAACACCCATCCCGCTTCCCCCTCATCCTCACCGACCGAAACGGCGTGTCGGCCATGCCGCTGAACAGCAGCATCATCTGCGTGCGGGCCTCGCCGCCGCCCTCCAGGTCCCCGCGCGCAATCAGCTTCACGGCCTCGAGCGCCTGCATCACGCCCATGGCGCCGACGACGGGGCCGACGATGCCGCCCTCGCCGCACGCCACGACGCTGTCCGGCGGCGGCGGCGTGGGGAACACGCACCGGTAGCAGGGGCCCCGGCCCGGCGGGCTGTTGAGCACGATCAGCT
>WPDF01000143.1:0-188935 GCA_019137265.1 Neonectria coccinea | reverse complement strand
TATAATAATCCCTCTCTCTCTTAATATTAATATCTCCTCCTAAAAAACTCTCTCCCCTTCTAACTATCCTCTTTATCCCTATTATATCCCTACTAGTAACCTATTAGCCTACCCATCTAGGGACCCCCGCTATATTATTTACATTAGAAACTTATAAGCTTAATTAAGAAGCTTTAAGCTTTTATTATATAGTACTCCTATATATTAATTCTAAATTTTTCCTTAAGATTTTTATTTTAGAATTCTTCTAAGGTAGAATTAAGCGTAAGTATAATTAGCTAGGCTAAAGTATTAATTATAAGCTTAGCTTTATACAGATCGATAGAGTCCTAAATATTATAGTCCTTTATATAGTTATATAAGATAGTAAGCTATTTATACTAGTTTTCCCTATCGGTAAGCTTAACTTTTATAAGGAGGAGGCTAATAGTCTTATTAGAATGATCTATTATAGGCTTAAACTTATCGAATTAAGCTTAGAAAGAGAGAGAGAGAAGATAGGTTTATATAGCTTATATAGTAAAAGTTACTAGGATAGATATATCCTATCTGGGCTTATAACTATTACGTTTAAGCTATAGTGGGATATATATTAAATAATATAGTAAATTATGCCTTATCTTTTTATAAAGGGAAGGGGCAACTAAAGGCTGCTTTATAGTAAGCTTAGCTCTACCTAAAATAAAGCTATCTTAGCTTATAAGGTTTCTATACTAACCCTTATAACCTTAGCTAGGCTTATAAATTATAATTACTAAGCTCAGTAGATAATAACGGTAGTTTGCTATTATGGGTCTAAATCCTTATCTTATCCGTGATATTATATGACTAGATAACAGATTGGTTGTGATAATAGGAGATGTATAGAGTGAGCAATCATCACTAGGAAAATGGTTCACGACAAATTACAGCTCCAAGGCTGTATATAACACAAGTTGCTACTATTAGAGTGGCTTCTGAGTACATGAAGAAATATCAGAAGTCTAGAAAAGCGCAGCGTTGAATAAAACAAGGGTTTGAATATTCCAGAAAAGAAGTCAAAAGTGCGTCTAATAGACGGGGAGCTTGAAGGCAGGGAACGTGTACGTCCAGCTCTCGACCGAGGCCTCGTCGTTGACACAGTCGAACGAGCTGCCGTTGCCATGCCACAGAGGACGCGTCGGCCACTGGCACAGCATCTGCGTCTCGCCCGCGTTGGTGCCCGACGAAACCGTCGCGTTGAGGCGGCTCGGCTTCACGCCGTTCTCGACCCAGTCGATCATGATGTCCATGTTGTTCAGGGGGTACGGCCCGGGCTGCAGCGAGTTGGTGCCGCAGTGGCCGGCACCGGGCACCAGGTAGAACTGGTACCAGTCCTCCAGCGCCGCGAGGCTCTTCTCCTGCGACATGTCGCCGTACATGATGGAGCGCACCGACTGCCAGTAGCGCACCGACGAGGCTGCCGGGATGCTGGAGTCGGACTCGCCGTGGTAGTGCAGCAGCTTGCCACCCGACGCCTGGAAAGGCGTGAGGTCGGGAAGTGTTGTTTGCAGGCTGTCCAGGTAGCGCACCATGCCCGTGTTCATCCACTCGACCAGCGTGTCGTACGTGACGTTGTTGAGGTCGGACAGGTTGTCGAGGTCCAGCAGTTGCACGAACTTGGTGACGTACTCGCCGCCCGTCGACGGGATGCTCAGCTCCCACGCCTCCGTGTCCGAATTGTACTCGGTCTGCGCATCTCCGAGCTCCGACGCAATCTGCCACGAGAGGTACGCCCGCTCGCCGTCGGAGTTGTGCAGCCCGTTGTAGATGGCCTCGGCGACGGCGACGCCCTCGGCCGACACGGTGCCGTTCTGCTCCGGCATGCTGGTGGTGGTGCTGCCCTGGGCCTGGCGCTTGTCGAAGCCGAAGCCCAGCGAGGACGAGTTCTGCGCGGCGCAGTAGTACGGCTCGCCGATAATGGACTTGAGGTCGAAGCCGAGCTTGCACAGGTCGGTGCGGGACACGACGCCGTCGGTGCGGCCGTCCAGGGGGTCGCACGCGGCGATGGTGGCGTTGACGATCTTGTCCAGCTCGCACGGCGGCGGGTAGTAGCCCAGCGTGTCCTCGACCATGGACGAGAAGACGTGGAGGACCTGCTGCTGCGCGAAGCGGAAGGCCGGAGCGCCGGCGATGACGCCGTCGTAATGCTCGCTCCAGCGCTGCACCTGGCTCATGCCCTCGCGGCCGCCGTCGGAGCATCCCTCGTAGTACGTGTAGATCTTGGCGTCGCTGGCCGCGCCGTAGAAGGCGTTGGTCAGGGCCTTGCCGACCAGCATCATCTCGCCGAGGGCCTGGTATCCGAACATGTGCGTGGCGTCCCAGTTGATGGACCCGTTGCCGTAGAGGACCACCTCGTCGTAGCTGTTGCTGAAGGCGTCGTAGCCGGCGTCCGTGGCACCTCCCACGGCGCCGTAACCAAGACCGCCCGTGGCGTCGCTGGACAGCGAGAAGCCTCCTCCGCCGGCGACGTAGAAGCGGCTCTTGAAGGACGACGGGCTGGGGAAGGCGTACTTGAGGACGACCTCGTCGCCCTTGCCGGTGTGCGTGTAGGCGACGGTGACGTTGCAGTAGGTGTAAGCGGTGGTGCTGCCCATGCCGGAGGTTGCGTTGTACACGGCACTCGCCGTCACAGACGAGGGGAGCAGGTCGATGCCGAGCAAGGTGCCGTTGGCTGGGATGGCGGCCTGGACGTTGGAGACGGTGCAGACATCGGCGAGAGATGCGGCACTGGCCGATGCTACGAGAGCAGCGACTGCAGCCACGGCGCGCGAAGATTGGCGCATCATGGGTTGAGTGAGAGTGAAAACGTGGGAAACGACTGTGTTGAAGAGGCCTTGTTAAGAAGTAACTGGTCAATTGCTGAGGACTATTCTAGAAAACACCGTTAGTTGTAGTCCTCTTATACAACCATTTTCAAAAAAGACTTAACTAAACGGAACGTCCATATTCGGATCTGAATACGCAATCACGGGTTGATCTGATAGCCGACCCAAGCGACCCAAGGTTAGACCATGAGCCTTACGTCACCAACGACATCGCCTTCCCTTTAAGGACGCCACTCGGAGGTCTGTAGGTGAAACCTAATAGGCCCGAGGATCGAAATGAAGGGGCCGAGGTGGGCATATGAGTATAGATGGAGTCCCTATGCAACTCTATCGTGGATGAAGCCTGTCCCGACGAACAGGAGTTCGCAGCTGGAGGCAGTTCGTAATACGCAGGAAAATTAACATTCGGGCCCTGACGACCCGTAAGCTAAAACCGCATGTGATATCAGTTGTTTTTTTCCTTTCTTCCTTGGCGTGGCCAGTTCAAAGCTGCTAGAGACGGCGGACCTTGCAACGGGCGACGTGAATCCGATAGGAAGCTGAAGATGTCGATGGAAAAGGACGGACGGATATTCCATACGGGCGCGAGGGCGATCGCAGACAGTGGAGCAATTGACGGGTGATTTGAATCCGATTCGACGCCTGGGGATTATAGTTTACCAGTGCTATAAACGCCCCGATCAGATTACGACGTTGACGAACTATTACGCGTACAAGCAGGGCTTTTAAGTCTGAGCGTCCTTGGAGTTTTTCGATACCGACCACACCGATGTTATTTACAAAAGGCTCGGAATTTTTCATGCCGTATTGATGTATTACGGGATGGGCCGGCTTGAATTATTTCTATTTGGGCTCAAGTAAACGGTGACTATGTTGCCTGTTCCGAGTAGGTTTTGCCTCATGATCCCGGTATCATCAGTTTCTATCCGGTATGAATGGATTCCAACCAGGGAGATCGACAAATTCCTCAGGTGCACTGGCTGCTATCCAAGAATTATTTCTACTATTGATTAGCTATTTCATCGAATTTGCCATCCCATCACATCGAGAATGCAGGCGGGATCGACATGCCACACGTGCGGCTGAAATCGAGGAGTCTGCCTTGCTGTCCCACGAGGCGACTAGCTGCTTGGCACTTCTTGGCTGCATCTCGAGGCAGAATGACCTAACTTCAGAAAATGGAAAAGGTCTGCTGGCAACGACCGTTCAACCCCCTATTTGCACTCTTGTAGTCACTCAACAACCACATCTTCTGAATAAAGCGTATCGTATAGACCCTCAGCGGTTGTCGAAGTTGCATCTATTGATATTTTTCAAAGAACAGCCGCTACCTGATCTCAAACACTGCTCGGGATTGCCTCATCGCGACCATGTGTCTTCCATTTCAGCGCCGGAAGAAACAACAATTCGATGTCCGCGATTTCAACACCAACTATGTCACCACTGACGCTTCAAGTTTCCGGCGGCGAAGACCCAAAAAAAGAAAGTATGGGACAGGTCACGCGCATGGATCCTCTCACGGAGGGACGTGGTTTGGCTTTGCGTTTTTTAGCAGCGATGGTGGAGGGGACGGTGGTGGCGGAGATGGAGGAGGGGGAGGTGGAGAAGGCGATTGATACGATTTGGATGATATAGAAGCGGTTGAAGGACAGGAAACTCGTCAGTTTTGTTTACAGTATCCCTGTTTTTGAACGCACGGAAGATAATTTCAGTTTGAAAATCGTACATGAGTAACTTGGAGACGAAAATGGAGCATATCAGAACCTATTTTTGCTATAAACATGGCCTATCCTTTCTTTTCTGATTGTACTGCAGACGTTGCGGGCAGCTCTGAAGCTTCTATCCGATCATGAAATCGATATGGCGAGACTTGCTCAGCTGGCGAGCTATAACTTGGCGGCGGTTCTTCTCGTGCGAACCCCTGTGGCTGCTGGCCTATGGGAACAACAGAGCCGTCGGGATTGACTTCAACATAGACAATGTGCGGCTTGGTGGAAGTGGACGGCCGGCGTTTTCTCTCGTAGCAGGCCATGACCAGTATCACCAGATGCACGATCCTAAGTAAACACGCGATTAGCTGTGTACCGTGGAAGATTGTTCAGCAATGAGTTGATACGTACGCTGCTAGAAAACCAAAGACGAATGCAATGTAGAGGTATTCGGCGCCTACTCCATCTTGAAAGAAGGCAAAATAGAACCCCGAGTCACTGAGTTTCGAGACGGTAAAAGCGAGAACACTCGACATGGCCGCGAAGCCGAGGAACAGAATCAGATCGACTAGGATACAAGCACCAACGGGCACGCCGTCGTGAGTGCGCCGTACGCAAAGGCAGATGGCGTCCACGAAATCCCAAAGAATGGCAACGCCGGCCTGTAAATGAATATTTAGTAACGGATAGGCCAAGTTAAGGTGGTTGACCTACTGGCGGGCCCATCATAACGATTGCGCCCACGGTCCAATGCTTGTAATAAAGCACGGAAACCCCGATGATTGCGGCGCTGAAGACGATGGACAAGAGCCGCAGGATCGACTTGGACCACAATTTGCCCGTTGACGAGGCATTGACGGGGGTGGTCATTTGGTTTCGAAGAGAGTATTGCTGATGCTCTCGCATTACACGCATTTGCGCCATCTCGAAGGCTAGGTTGCGTACTCAACGCGAGTGCTTGCAATTTACTGTTTATTGACTCAATTCCCAAAGAAACAGACTTGCTAGGAACAAAGAGCAGGGTTGACAATATTTATCATGTCTGGCAGGCCAGGGTCAGTTCAGCTGAAGGGGGCTGAGGCCGTTTGGTGGGTACGACGAGCTCTGAGTGTAGTTAGCGGCTTGGCACAAGGCACAACGATGGACACGAGCCTCTGTAACTATCCATAGAGAGGTTCCGGCTGGGCCTCGTGGGCGCTAACTCCGCATTCCAGAGAGCGATGAGAGAAAACGAACTCGTGCTGAAATGGTTGATCACTTGCCAGTCCCGATGCGGGAGATGGAGGTGATGACACCCAAGAGGCTGTTGTGGTCGATCCTAGAGCTATATCAAATCCGACTTTATTATGAGTATTAATTGAAAGGACGAACTGCGGCAGAGTTCCACCATCGTCGTGCCTCAGTCCACGAAGCTTACAAATCGACATATGAGTCTCGGTAGACATTACCCCGACAAAACACCCCCACGATGGTCTGGACGCCGATCTCATGCTGGAACTCATGCACGAGTCCGTGTCATCGCTGAGGGGGAGAATCGACCTAGAAACCGCCTCCTCATTCGCCGACACGACAGCCTCACAGCTAGTTGTGACACGTCGAAGGCGGAAGTCTCTCACTCGGCGACGGAACATCGTCCTCTGAGGTTTGCATCTGCGGCTTTAAAGCGAAGTCATCCAGCAACTCCCAAACCTACATTGTGTCATCTGTCTCTGCTCCCACCATGTCTGGCCACGAACACATCATCACCCTTCCTCGCTTCACGGAAGCCGAAGCAAAGTCCCCAGAGCACGCACGCGACATCGTAGCGAACTGGATTGAGAGCTTCCAACAAGTGCTGCAAAGCGGCACAGCCAAAGACGTTGCATCTCTTTTCCAAGACGATGCCTGGATTCGTGACTTTCTTGGCTTTTCATGGGACTTTCGAACGATCCAGGGCTCCGGCAAGCTTGCCGCATACATCAAGGAATATGAAGGCACCACGCGTCTTCTCACCATCCGGCAACGCAGCCATGGAGCATTTCAGCCCGTGTTCAAAACCCCGTCTCCAAACGTCCACTGGGTGGAATCCATGTTCGACTTTGAGACCTCGGTTGGCAGCGGCAAGGGCATGCTCCGTCTGACCGCTGATGAAAACAACGTCTGGAAGGGATACCTCATCAACTTCACCCTGCAAGAGCTCACGGGCTTTGAGGAGCAGTCGGGCAGAAGGCGGCCGCATGGCTACGTTGACCCCCGTGGCGGGACATGGGGTGAGAGGAGAGAAAGGCAAAAGGAGTTCTTAGATGATGATCCTACTGTTTTTGTCATTGGTGCTGGTCAGTATCGCAAAGCACGACTGCCTGACTGGATCACTGACAGACTCTAGGCCAAGCTGGTATCGAAATTGCCGCTCGTCTTCGCCATGTTGGACTGTCGACTCTCATTGTTGACAAAAACACACGAGTCGGCGACAACTGGCGGAAGCGTTATCGTGTCAGCTCCCCAAATCCTCTGCTCGCTACTAGTACTAACATCGCATAGACCCTAATGACCCATGATCCAATCCAATACTGCCATCTACCCTTCCTCCCTTTCCCCCCGGACTGGCCCATGTATGTCCCAAAGGATAAGCTGGCAGACTGGCTCGAGATGTATGCCAATGTCATGGAGCTCAATGTATGGACCGAGACTACTGTCCAAAACGCCGAGTATGAAGATGATAACAAAAGCTGGACCGTCACTGTTCGTCGGGGAGACGGCTCAGAGCGAACACTCACTCCTCATCACGTTGTTTTTGCCACGGGACAATCTGGCGATCCCATCATCCCTACATTCCCTGGCACGGAAGACTTCAGGGGCGTCGTCTACCACGGGAGCCAGCATCAGGACGCTTCACACTTCAAGAACCTTGGTCAAAAGAACGTGGTAGTTGTCGGCTCAGGCAACAGCAGCCACGACATCTGCCAGAACTTCTACGAAAACGGCGCCGCGCGAGTGACCATGCTCCAGAGAGGCGGCACATACGTCATATCCGCTGACAAAGGCGTGCCCATCCAACACGCTGGTATGTATGGGGAGGACTGTCCACCCATCGAGGACGCAGACGTCTACTCCCAGAGCCTTCCCATCCCCATCCAATTCGCCCTGAAGGTGCATGAGACGGAGAGAGTTGGCGCCGTGGACAAAGAGTCGCTGGACGGTTTGACCAAAGCAGGATTCTTGCTCGACTCCGGCCCTGACAAGAGCGGCATCTTTCGCAAGTACATCACTCGCGGCGGTGGCTACTACATCGACGTCGGATGCAGCCAGCTCATCATCGACGGCAAGGTCAAAGTCCGCGCGAGTCCAGGCGGGATCAGAAACTTCGTTCCCGACGGCCTCGTGCTGGCTGATGGGTCTAAGCTAGAGGCCGACATTGTCGTGCTTGCGACTGGATACGATGGCATGCGGTCTGCAGCGAGGAAGGTACTGGGCGACAAGGTTGCTGATCGGGTTGGTGATATCTGGGATCTTGATGAAGAAGGCGAGATCAGATCGGTAGGCCTTGATACATGTCTTGAAGTGCGTTGCTGACTATGGTAGATGTGGCGATCGAGTGGCCATCCACGATTCTGGTTTATGGGCGATAATCTGGCTCTTTGTCGAAGCTACTCGCGTCTGCTCGCTCTTCAGATTAAGGCTGTAGAGGAGGGACTTTTCAAACAGTAATGGCAGGCGAAATGACTGGCCTAGAGCTGAGGAAGACAAGGGGACAGTCAATGGGATAAACCTCAGCCAGAACTCGAGTTTTGGTACTTGCTTTGTTGATATCCCTGTTGGGCAAAGGATATAAATCTGAGTGCCGGACTACTAGAAGGACAATAGAATTTGTCTATCTGGCGTTGTTTGCCTTTTATGCAAGCTCCCGCGGTAGAGATAAACCCAGCCTCTGGTGTCCTGGGCTGTTATACTTATACGCCAAGAGAAACACCAGACCTCGCTGACAACGACCATAAAGTGGGACTAGGAAACGAGTTTCGGTCTTTCAAGGCTAATTTCAATCAACATATTACCATTTCCACCCAGTCTCAGCAGCCTTCAGGCGAACTCCTCACTTCTCGCGAGACATGTGCCACATCTGATTTATCTGCTACGACTCACTCATGCTCGAACCTGAGCAAAGCTAGAATCTCACGTGAAGTGAATTGCTACGAAGGGGGGTGTCCCAGTTGACTTAGTCTCAGTGTCGTCATGGGGACAATGCCGGTAAGCATTGCCTGAGTTCTCAATCTCATTGAGCTACCAAGTACAAAATTGATCGAAGACAAGTGAAGTTAGCAAAGTGAATGTATTATTTGGTGGATATCATGGCTAACAAGCGACCAAATAGTCGCAGTTACATTATACATTTATCTGAATATTTCCTCCCAAGCTACCCCAACTCCTAGATCAAACGGCACTCAAGCAGCTGCTGGTCAAACACTATTGCCTGACTCGAGCGGGTCATCTGAATCGAGAGATAAGCGCCTGTCCTTGACGAACTTCGGCCACGTATTGGTCAAGACGAGGTACTTGATGCTCGCTTCAGAGTCGTTGAAGACGGTCTCGTCGAAGGACTCGGGGATGGCGCCCCAGTACAGCGCCCTGTCGCCAATGTGATCCAGCTCGGTCGCGGGCTGAGCGATGATGCCCGTCTCAGAACCGTTCGACGACGCGGAGCAATCGGCCGTGGCGGGCGTGCGGAACATCTCGAAGGGCGTCGCCGGGTCGACCTCGCGCTTGTCGCCGTACAGCACGCGGGCCGGGTCCTCGAAGACGGCCTCGAGCTTCTTCAGGTCCTGCGAGGAGAGGTTGACCTGGAACTCGGCGTCGCGCGAGCTGATGAAGTTGGTGTAGATGCGCAGCGCGCTGTTGAAGCGCTCGCGGACGAGCTCCTGCGTGGCGCTGTCCTGGGCCTTCTCCGGGCCGCGGGCCGCGGGCGGCAGCGACGACTTCCACTCGGCGACGCTGCGCAGGAAGGCGATGTTCTCGCCGGAGAAGTCGCGCAGGGCGGAGAACTTCTGCAGCGGCTCCGGGTTGCGCTCCAGGACGTGCTCCAGGGCGCCCATGGTGAGGATGCTCTCGCCCGACGTGGTCTTGATGGAGCCGTCCTTGCTCCAGGCCGTGAGGATGGAGCCGGCCATGGTCGTGGAGCCGGTGGCAAGGGAGCGGGAGCTTTTGCCGAGGCCTTTGTTGTTGCGCTCCCATTGCGCGATGGAGTCGAGCGTCTCTTGTCGGAGGTTCTGGTGGCGCATCACCTCCCAGCACGGAAAGAAGACGGTGAAGATCTCGAGCATCATGATGGAGATGGCAATCCTACACGGTGTTAGAATGGCCGTTTACTAGGGGGAAAGGGCGGGAGGGACACTCACCACTGCGGAGGAATCCAGACGTCGTTGACGGGGGCCATGGCCGGCACGTAGAGGGCGATGAGCCACATGGGCGTAGCATGAAGGCTGCTTTCGTCAGCAGGTGTCTCACAACAAAGAGGCGTCCGTCGTGTTGTTTTCACTCACTTGGCGAGACAACAGGCGATGGTCTGGAATCTCCAGCCCTGGGTGTCGTGGATTCCTCGGGCCTTCCAGAGAATGACGGGCGCGATGATCCACGCCCAGAAGAACTGCCAGAAGACAGACGGCCACCTGGAGACGTGTGAGTATCAGTCCATCCACGGGTTCTGGAGGCATAGCTCACCACTCCCATCCGCGGCGCATCTGTGAGTTTTGGTGCATCTCGGTGCCGGTGGTTTCGGTGCCCGGGATGCCGAACGAAGCGTGGAACTTGCGAGAGACGAGAAACATGAATACAGTAAGGAAAAGCTAAGAAGCTCTGGTTAGTGGTGTGCCTAAGAATGCTTAACGTGTGAACCGTACCTGAAAAGCCATGCCGGTGCCAACCAGGAACAAGATCTTTCGGGTATAGTCAAGGGCTTTGAAGCGGCCGAGAAGCGTGGTGCTCTTGGCTCTGTTCATCTTAGGAGAGGATGCCTTGTCCGTCACGAAGCGCTCCTTCTGGGTCTTCGCGACGTACAAGAAACGACTGTTTGAGGCGTGGAACAGGCCGATGCCAAAGGGCAGCCAGACGCTCATGATCCAGAACTCGACGACGGGCGGGGCGATGGGGAAGTAGCAGTATCCGGTCTGGACGGCGCCCCAGTAGAGATGCAGCATGACGACGGCGCTGAGCGACAGCGGGAGGCCCCGGATGCGGAGCATGTGCATGTCGCGGCGGCGGTACAGAAAGACCATTCCGGCCGCGACCAGGACGGTCCACGAGAGGGTGAAGGTGATCCAGAAGATGCCGAGGCCATCCAGGCGGGGCTGCGGCCCGGCGGATCCAGACTCGGCCATGTTGTTGTCGTTGTTGGGGGAACAGACGGGAACGAGAGGTAGGCCCTGACGGGGAACGAGGGAAGGGATGAGAGAGGGCGAGGGAGCTATGTAGGCAACGTGGGCGAGGGAAGGGAGGCAGACGAGGAGGGAGGTTGGCGTAAGGAACGTGGTAGAAGGAATGTGGTTTGAGAGTGCCGACTGCCGAGGGGGAAGTGGGAGGTGAGGAGCAGGAGGGAGGTAGGGATAGCGGCGAAGCAGGTGAGTTATGTATGAAACATGTTGGGTTTGTGAGGGAGGATGAGGAGGGAAACTAGTCGATAGTACAGCGACGGACCAAGGCAAGGGAAAAAGGAAAAGGGAAACCAGGCTGGCCAGAACACAACGGCTCTGATACTCGACATCCCTACTTTACGGGTGCTACACCGGGACAAGCTGCATCGTCCCCCCCCCCCCCCCCCCCCCCCCCCCCCCCCCCCCCCCCTGTTCACTCGCGGGAGAGCTGCCCTCGCTGCAACGCTGTGTGCCTGTCCCGCCCCCAGGCCGATCTGGGTGTGATCCCGGGCTAGTTTCGCAGTAGGGCTGTCTTTAAAAAAGTCAATGATTTCTGACAAGTCAACCCTCCCATCGGGGCCGCCCCCGGATGCCGAAGCCTTGCAACCCGAGCCATCCAAAACAATGTAGCGCACTCGAGGATTTAAAAAAAAATAAAAAAAAAATAAACTGCTTGACGCCTCGTCCTGCCTCTGCGGGTGACGGGAAAGCTTGAGCGGACGCCTCTGGGTGTTTCAGATTCATACTTTCCGCCGCGTAGCTCCAGGCCCCCAAGTGCGGATCGTCACTCACACCATAAGATAGTCCGCGTGGGTGGGTGGTTCACTCGCACGCTGTCCTCATTTTCATTATTTCCTTTCTGTTTTTTTTTTTTGTGGATGCCGTGCTGCAAGGGCGGAAACATCTCGCGGGCTAGACGTGAGACATTGAGACATTCCGCAGGGGATCGACACGGGTCGAGTTCCCACCACACGACGGGCCAGCCAGCCAAGCTCAGAGGGAGGAGGGCCAGATAAATAAATTACTGAGTGATCGATCGTCCAGACGCGTCTGTTTGGACAATGTGCAAAACTTTGCGCAGCCAGCGTAGCCAGCTCAGCCAGCCCAGCCAGCCACAATCTTCTCTCGGCGCTCCCGTTCCCCCCATCGTTTTTGTGTGCTTTCTTTTCTTGCCGTGGCCAACGCCCCCAGATGCACGCTCTATCACCTCCAGTCTAGCGTGTCTGCCTCGTGCAGGTGATTACTTTCTTTTGGTCCTGTTTCTTTTCCCTTACTTGCAGAGCAGACCGGATAGTGCGTTCTTGCGAGACACGCAGCCCCAGCAGCCAAAAACCACGCTCTCGCAGCCGCGAGAGGGGAACATGGGCAAACCCGCTCAGACACTCCCATCAAAAAAAACTCGAATGATAAGAAGAACAGCTCATCCTCTCTTCCCCAGGTCAAAGAGCAAACCGCCCGTTCTGGCCAGTTTCCCAGACTTCGTCGACGTAATGCCCCCATCATCAACGCCTCGCGCCCCCGTTTTCTCTTCCCAAACGGGGTTGACGCATTACGGGGGCGCGCTTTCTAGTGCTAGATGGATGGACTAACCTGCGCAGGACCCGGAGCTAACATCGGCGGTGCGGACTGTTAGGCCCGCGATGACGACGCGGTCGCGAACGGGGCACGCTTTGGCAACTTGACGCGGATGGGACGGGGACAAGCCTCGAGTGAATCAGGGGGACAAACAGAGTCAGCACGCGGAGAGCGGGAAGTGGGCTTTTCCACCTCCCATGTGCTGTCCGTGCTACTGCATTCCCGGTGTCTTGGATGGCATCTTGGCATCTTTTGCCAGCCAACAAAAACTTGTTCTCGCTCCTCTCGCCCATGATGCCATCGACATCGCCCGTCGCCCCAACGCTCAAACCTTCCACCGTCCTACAACACCCTAACGCCGTAAGCTGGCTTGCAAGCCTCCGTCTCACCCTGGGTGCTGAGTGAGCAAAGGCGCAGATTCACTTTTCCCCCAAACAGCCACTCGACTGCCCCAGGCCCGAGTACCTAGACTACCCGCGTCCGATCCCTGCCCCGGAAGTCCAAGCCACCCGCTAGCAGCAGACCCTTCGCGTAACGAGGTCTGAGAGTGTCCGCATCCAGAGCTGGAAAGCCACTGGACACCGCCCGCAATCACCCCGATAGCCTCATGTTTCCTTTCCCTACGACAAACCCTGCTGCTGGGCCATTCGTTCTAGGCCAGTATCCGTAGGTATTGCAAAGGACATTTCCCCGAGGCTGATTCCCCCCATGCCGTCTTCGCTGCGTTGGCCGATCGGGTCCCAGCTGATCTCAATCTGCGGCAATCTAGAGATTCAATAGTCCGTAGTGCCAGGCCCATGCTGGTCCCCGTCGGCTCCGGGGTTGCGGGCCACTTGACAGGCGCACCAGGCTTGCCGTCCAGCTTCTCGCCAAATCACCTCCGTGTCCAAAGGGCCGGTTCCCCAGTGCCAGTCCCCACGGAGCAACTCGGCCGGCGATCTCCTCCTCGCCGTGACGTTGTCCCGCAAGACCCATGCACTCCGAAGAAACTCGGCTATAGGCTAGTGACTAGGCATTGCCATGTTTACTGATCGGGTTTCTTCAAATTGGACTCTTCAAATTGCACCGTAGAATAGCTTGTGGGCAGTTGGATCCGAAGTCTCTACCCATGCCTCTCAACTGCCGCTCAGCTTTGCATGCACGATCAACCCTGCCCGACAGATAACACACCTGAAAGCTGGGCATCGCCTTCATGTGCGCGCGGGGCCTCCGAGATTGCCTGGTGGGGGCGGATCATCACTGACCCAGGGTTCGCGCATCACGAGCCCTGAACCCTGGGTCATCAGGGAAGCAGCATCGCAATTACTGGGAAAGTCCTTTTTTTTTCCCTTCTAAATCGCTTGCAGCGCTGCATCTGCATCTTGCATCCTTGTACATCATTCCATGCGAACCATCAGCCCCCAGTCTTGATGATCTCCCAACTGGCCTCTGATTCCAGCAGATTCGGGCCAAAGGAAGTGCAGCGTGGGTCCATCATTGAAACATGCTTGACAGCTTCTTGACCGGCCAGGCACGCGCATCTCGGAATTTTTCCACCACGCCTCGCAAAGCCTGTCGCTCGTAATGGTCGGTAAAGAAGTCCCCATACAGTTCCATGCCGAATGCAGTGTGCACCAGGGCCGGTGGACAGGCTGGGTGGCAAAGGGTGATGCCGCAGAGATCGAGGATCATCTGTCGGACTTCGTTTTCGATTTCTCGCCATCGCGCGCGGGTTGTCGATTGGCCACTTTAGACTGTTAATTCTCTGCCTTCTCTAGCTTGCTAGAAAAGGAGATCTTTACCGTAGAAATGGGTTCTCAGCCATCAGAACCATCTTTGCAATGATTGAAAGCTGGATGCTCGTCACCTCGAGGGCAGACGAGTACCAAATGGTCGGAAATATCTCTCCATTCGCTCTATCCGCTTGTCGAGTGAAGAAAGGCTGAATGTCGTGAAGGGCCTCGTCCTCCAGTTGCTCACCCTGCTTTTGAAGACGTACTTCACCCATGAATCAGTATTAATCGATAGAATTAGTCTCTTTTAGACCCAGGAGAACCAGAAAACTCACACCACTCTTGTTCGGATCCATCCGACCATCGCCACTTTGCCACTTGCGCTGTGTGCAAGACTATCTTGTTGGCCTTGGATGCACCCAGCCCGTACTCCGGCTCCAGGATCATTTGCGGCGGATGCCTTCGCGTAAACGAGTGGAAGATTTCCTGCCGCACCGCCATCCAGTACGCGGCTTGGATGAGCGTACGACGCCCGAAGAGAGTCTGCGACGGCGCGCTTCTCAAGACGGCGTCGATTATGGCGAGGAAATTTACCTGGTGTTTGGGGCGCGGGTCTTCAGGACTCCCGTTTTGACTCCCATGGCGATCTTCATCGTCATCGTCGTCGTCGTCGTCGATTTCCTCCAATTGTCTCAAAATCACAGCGGTAGCTATGATGCTTTCGAGGCGCTCATCGTCCCGGATCGTGTGAAAGTCTCGAAGCGCCGGTATGCACTTCAACGTATACTCGACGGCGTCATGTGGGGTCAAGTTCGGGAGGAGTTGCCCTTGGTAGAGAATGCCGTTTGGCGTCTTGAACTTTGGCAGGCGGGTGAGGTGGCGGGCGGCGAGGGCGAAGATGGAGTACAGCAACGGAGGGTGCTGTCGGGCGCGGATGGGAACTACGAGTTGAAAGTGTCTCTTTTCGTCACAAAGATCAAACTGACACTTCGTAAGTAGGGAAGATGAAATATGACCGGATCACGTACCCAATGTGAAAGCTCCTCGACAAAGTACCTCAACAAACACGCCTCTTGGGGGTCTTTTAAAGGAAATCCATTCGAGTCACCGGTACGGTACAGCGGTGGATTGCGTGGTGAAAGAGGAGATCCGGCAATGCTGTCGTGCCCTTGGCTGTACCGCCGCGAAGACAGATCTAGATGGCGGGTAGAGGTTGTTGAGCTGGGTGAATCCGCACTCGTTGCTTGCCAGGGACGATGACGGAAGCCGTGAGGACTGTGAGCTGTTTCTTGAGCGCGTCGAGAGACATCTCCAAACGTCTGGTGGTTGTGCAAGCTCAACGAAGACGACTCGGTGTGGGTCGTCTCGCTCCGGGGTGCCGCTGCAGACGGGCCGAGGATGGCGCCGGACCCGATGCTTCGGGGAAGATCTGCCTGGGCAGCTCGCGAATCAACGCAAACTACAGCCGGGGGATAAGTTTCAGTCCAGAAAGATAAGGCAGTGGGTACTCACACTCTTTGATCTCACCGCTCACCCACCGCTGGTCGTTGTTGAAGGGCGCCGTGGACGCGTTCCGAAACACGGTCTTTTTGGCCGGACGAGTACAAGTCAGGTTCCGGGTCTGACACCGACGACATTTCGGTCTTGCTTCGTCGCCTATGTTTCATTCATCAGCGTCTGCAGGACAGTCCAGGCCAGACCAAACCAAGCCGCGGGCTCCGAGTTCTGAGACTTAACTTACATTTCACATGCTTTTCTGTTTCATGTCCGAGTCAGCACACAGCCTCGCAAGCAGGAATTGTCTTCGTCATACTATACCTTTACACTGGAGACATGGTCTCTTTACCAGTGGCATCTTGCCATTCGCCGAGACCTTTGGAGACGTGAGAAAATCACCGTCGTCGATTCCATCCGTTGAACCCCGCCACCCCACAGCATCTTCCTCGGCGTGAGGCTTCACGTGACGCCAAACTCGCCATTCTCGCCGAGATCTGAACTGGCTTCAACTTGGTGGAGACTACCCTGTAGCGTCGTGATTTTAGGCAATTACCACATCCAGTATGTTTACTATCGCGATCTATAAGTTAGTTAGATCTCATTTGGGAAATTCTCAACTCATTTGCTAGATTGTATTTTTCTCTTCATCTTTAAATATATATAACGAACTCATCTCATATCTTAATATTGCGCGTCTAGCGCTAAGTACTCTTAGTCAGCCGAGCTATCTAAGCGGCGATGCATACCTACACTAGGGCTGGTGCAAATAAACCCACGTAATATTATACACTAGCCCCCTAGTATAATTAAGATTTATTATATAAGTTAGATATAAGAGGGATATAAGTATATAAATAATATCTCTCTTATATATATATATTATAGTATTTCTTTATATAATTAAATAGAGGGGTAATTTACTATATATATAGCTATTTAATGTATATTATTTTATCTCTTAATAATAGATTAGTCTACTTATAGCTATAAGTAATATATAATACCTTATTATAGTATTATAGTTAGTATAATATAAGTTAATTATAGTATATTATATAATATATAAAGTAGAGCTTTCCCTCTTAGAAGAAGGTCTTTATTCCTATATTAAATAGTATTATAAAAAATATATAACTATAATTAAAGCTAGTATCTAAACGCTTAAGGTATTCCTATCTATATAGATAATATAATAATACTAGTAGGGCCTTTTATAGTAAATAGTAATAATTAGTTTATCTTATAGCTTATTCCTAATAACTAATAAGTATAATACTTAATATATATTCCTTATATAGTAATAGCCTTATTCCTTATTAAGATTTAGAGATCTTATACTATATTACCTATAGATCTAACCTTACTTACTATACTATATATAGACCCCTAAGTATATATAAGAGCTTAAGTAACTTAATACCCTCCTTAAGGGTAGCCTATTACTATAGAGGTACTACTATTTAGATATTAGGTTAAGGGGGAGTAGTATATTAGGTATATAAATTATTTTATCTAGTAATAGTAATAATACCTTTATCCTAATATAAATCCTATATAGACTTATAGTAGGCTTTAAGCTTATAATACTATTTATTATAATATAGGTATTAGTATTCTAGGAATAATATAGCTAATAGCTATAGTAGGGATAACCTTAAACTAGCTCTCTATTTAGGTAATAAAGAGCTTAGGATTTTATATTTAGAATATTAATCTATAAGGGTATATTAAGTGGATATAGTAGGGAATATAATAATATTATTAAATAGCTTAATAAATCCAATCTAGTATTATTATTACTATATCTCTTATTATCTTATATATAATATAAATAACTATTTAGTCTACTTAACCCTATATATAAACTTAACTATAACTATCTTAAATTAAGTTATTAGGTTATTATACCTATACTTAGAAATTCTCCTTTTCTTTCTCTTCTTAGTAATATATTATAATTATATTTCTTATTACCCTTTCGTATTTTAGTATAGAGCATTCTTATTACTATACTATTCCTCCTATAATTAAAGATCCCTCTTAGCTATATCCTAAATATCTTATATACCTTACTACACTAAGAAAGGCTACTCTACTATTTCTTTCCCTATATTCTACTTAACCTACTTATTCTTAGCTTTATCCTAATTAAGATAACTTATTATCTCCTCCTTAGTTTAGTCTCTAATACTACTTTCTACCCTATAATAACTCCCTATTTACTTAAAGTTAAGGCACTAATTATATTTAGCTTTACTATAATATAGAGGTAGCCCTATTGCTTTCTAGTATTATTAGTTAGTCTTATAGGCTCCTTAAGGTAATATAGTAAATTAGGACTCTTATACTTCTTTATATTATTAGAAGATAGTATAAGGGTTATTAGCTTATAGTATAGGGACTATTACTATATTCTCTATAGTAATAATTATTAGTCTAACTACTAAAGGGGATAATATATAAATTATTATAAGTATTATTATATAGGCTATAGTCTTAGATATTATAGAAGATCCTATTATAAATAGTAGGGATAGTAAGTAGGTTATAAAGTAAGTAGATATATATATTATTATATGTATTATTATAGTAGTTTAGGTAGGAGCTTATAGTAGATACTTATAATATAAAGGGTATACTTTAGACCTTATTCTATAGCCTTTCTTATAATATCTTAAATATATTAATAGTACCTTTAGTTATACTATCTTCTTAACCCGCTTAAATATACTAGGCTTATACTATATACTTATTAGTAGTAATATTAACTTAGCTACTAAATAATTAAGCTATATATATAGTTTAAGAATAAGCTAAGGGTTTCCTAAGCGTTAAAGATACTAATATAGATAGAAATAATATAGTTAAAAGGGCTAATATTACTTAATTAAAGGTTAAAGTGAATAAGCATAAGGTAAACTAAGAGTCTTAATAAAGACCCTAATATAAGTAGGATAATCTTCTAATAGTTATTACTATTAATCCTTAACCTTTTATAAGGCTTTATATAAAATTTAACCCTAGATATTACTATATAATGCTCTAAAGAGCTAAAGAGGTATACTAATATACTATCTAGCTTAATTTACCTTAAGATTAGTAATCTAATTTAATAGAATAAGCTTAATAATCCTTTAGGCTTTAAAGAGGTTAGCTTATAAGGTTTTTATATAGGATTTAATAAGGTTATAAATACCTTTACCCTATAATATAATATATTACTTAAAGTAAAGGTATTAATTAACCTATACCTTAATAAACCTCTCTTTATAAGGATCTAGCTAAGTATCTAAAAGGTAGCCTACCTTATTAATATAGTTAGAAATATAATACTCCTTAAATACTATTAGTCTCTTATTATAAATATTCTTAGTTATTAAGGCTATAATCTTATACTAAGCGTTATAAAACTCCTCTTACTCTTTATACCCTTAAGGATTACTTTTATCCTTTATAAATATAGATAAGTAATAGCTTAGAATAGCTTTATTAATATACTAAATGTATAATATTATAGTTAACCTAAGGAAATAAAAGATAAAGGAAATAATATTAATATAAGTAATATAGTAATCTATTAGTATTACTAATAGAAGGGTTACTCTATAAAGCTTATATATACTTTATAACTATTTAAAAGCCTAAATAAAGTTATTCTCTTTCTTATTACTAAGGAATATAAATATAATATAGAAGGATTATTAATAAGTATTAATACTAACTATATTAAGAAGAGGTATTTTATACTTATTAGTCTTATATATATAGTTTAAGATAAGCACTTTAGGATATAATTTAAGGTATTCTAATAACTTTAGGTATATAAATAATACTATTACTACTTTACTACTTATATTAAGGTAAATTTAACTCTAAAAGCCTTTACTCTTAAGCTAGTTAGTAAGAATATATATACTACTTTAACCTTAAGTAAGCTCTTACTTACCCTATATAATATAATTATAAATATCTTACTATATAGTAAGTATATCTAAGTTTATATATAAATATAATTTAATCTCCTTTAATATAATACTAATATTAGTAAGTTAATAGACTCTTACTTCCTTTAGGGCTAATAACTAATAAAGCATTAAATATACTAATTAACTAAGGCTTAGCTTATAATTATACTAATTAAAACTAGCCTTAGGATAATACTTTAAACTCTATTTAGTCTTATATAGGCTTTTCTTTACTATAACTAAAAAGAAGTATTCTATATAATATATTAATATTTAATAATACTATTTCTTTAAAGCTAAGAGTAATAAAATATACCTTACTCTATAGTTATAATTAAAGATAACTTTACTTCTTTTATTCTTAGTTATTCTAAACCTTCTAACTATAAAGGTATAACCTTATAGGGCTACCTACTTATTAATTACTTTATATAGCTCCTCCTAAGAGGTAAATTTACCTTTAAGGGGGATAGTATTATTAGGAAAGCAAAGAGAAACATTAATTAAGTCTATTATAGTAGAAAAAAGGCGTAGTAAGTAGAATTAGGACCGTAGGAGCTATTAATCATTAAATTAAGTTAACTTATAGTATGTTAGTTGCCCCTTTTCGATAAGACTATATTTCCTCTTATATAATGGATCTTAATTGCACTAGGGGGCTAGTGCACGATATCACGTGGGTTTATTTGCACCGGCCCTAGTGCAGGTATGCGTCGCCCATCCAAGCTGTCTTATCTCCCAATAACACCCTGAATCCTTCGTCCTCAACTGTCATCTTCCCGTCCACCATGTCAAGACAAACAAGGTCTGCCTCCAAAAAGGCTGCTCGCCCTCGCCCTAGCCCAGCACCCACAGCACCTGAGCCTTCTCAAGCCTCAACAAGTCAGCTGTTCGAAGACGCAAATGCTTGGGAGTCGTGGTTGGAAGACAATCACCAGTCACAAACCGGAATCTGGCTCCGACTGAGTAAAAAGGGCTCCGGCGTTGCCACTGTCAGCTACGACGAAGCGCTCGATGTTGCCCTTTGCTATGGCTGGATCGACGGACAGAGGAAATCATTTGACGACAAGCACTTTATCCAGCGATACACACCCCGACGCAAAACTAGCATCTGGTCGAAACGAAATGTCAACAAGGTCGCCGTCCTGATTGAGTCTGGCCGTATGAAACCGTCCGGTCAGGCCGAAATCGACGCCGCACAGGCTGACGGAAGATGGGACAGAGCATATTCGTCTTCTAGTATTGCTCAGGTTCCGGCTGATTTCCAAGAGGCGCTGGACCGCAACAAACCAGCCCGAGAATTCTTCGAATCTCTCACGAGAACACAGAGATATCCCTTTCTGTTTCGGATGGAGACGGCAAAGCGTCCAGATACTCGGCTGCGACGGATTGAGCAGTTCGTTACGCTTCTTGCTGATGAGAAGTGTCTATAGGATTCAGGGTTCGACGGAAGTATCTCGATGACACACAATGGTTGAGGTGTTTCCTGAACGAGCTGTAATACAAGTTTCTACGAGTATACTTGTCTCAGGCCTCATTTTCAGTAGGTCACTAGTATCGAGACGAAGGGAAGAATTCGGGCGGAACGGGTTTGCTTTTCTTTTACTATACGCAACGCAGTCTGGGATTTTGTACGAAATGAGTAGTCCTGCCTGATTCCTTCCATGTTTCTTTTTATGTAATTGCATCTCTGTCCATGGATAGGAGATAGTCTAAAGTTTCAGTGTGCCCTCTTCGCCTAGGTAGCTATGTCGATTGGTGCCATGCCATCGCTGTCCTTGGCCCGCAGACTTGCACGTCCAACTTTCAACCAAAGTCTTCAAATCCCCTTCAGGGATATCCCTTTTCGGTGGAAATGATCACGAGCAACGTCCAAAGGAGTCATTCCCTTTCTGTTGGCCATATCGGGGTCCGCACCCACCTCAAGCAGCGCTTCCATGGCCCCCAGGTTTGAGGAGACCTGATCTCTTGCGCGATGAAGTTGGGCCACCGATGTCATGTGAGGGAGGATCCTACATCCGGTCAATATACCCGATGGTAGGGAGTAGCGCAGTGTCACCGCCTTCATCTTGTGTATCTGCCTTGGAGGTTATCCGACGTAACTTCTTTGCCATGCTGAGTGGCGAGATGATACTTGAGAAAACCTCTTGTTCAGACCCAAAATCGAGTTTGCGGAAGGCTTCAGCTAAATCAACCAAGCCCTCGTTGAACAGAAATCTTCCTGGCTTGCGGAAGTCGTTGATACCAGCGGTGGGTTGTGTCTGTAGTTTGCCCTCGATGGGTGCTCCGAGTGATTTTGCCGCCGAACACATGAAGGAGAAAAGCAGATCATTTGTGTAGAGCTTTTCCAGTGAGTCCTCGCCCTCAAATGCCAGCGCGATATCTTTTTCCGCCCAGGTTTCAAAAAGGTCAAAATCGCCTGCGAACGATCCAAGGTGGACGCTCTGTCGTGCAGAGGGACCGCAGCCAACCACTCTGCCGTGGTCAAAACTCCCGGAATACTTGGCTGTGGATGACGCGTCATCTGATCCTTGAGTTTCTTTGATGTTTATGAGCCCCTCCAAGCCTTGTGGCATCCACCACTGAAGGTCAGAAACCAGTTGCTCCTTCGTTGTGTCATTTCTGGACCAACCAATCTTACGCTCCGATGCGGAAGTTGGTTGAGCAGCCAGCTGTCGTCATTAAAGTCAATGACCTTCTGCCTTTGGTACTCGGCTTTCTGCTTCTCTTCTTGGTCTCGAGCCGTGTAGGTCCAAAGTGACAAGGCTGAATCGAAGTTGTCTGCGAAAACCTTCCAGGTACCGTCATAGAGGAGATCGAACCACACCTGCGTTTGACCTGCTCGGTTGAAGCTGGACTGGCTTCCTTGAATGATGGGGATCTGACTGCCTCCCTTGAAGCTGGGCCGCCAAGTGTAACATCGAGTAACCATCGAAACCCACGAGACCCCTCAACTTCAGTACCGCGGGGGAACAACACGTTCAAAGCCTTTTCGATGGCTATGGCGAGATTGATGGCTTCCGTTGATGCTCGTCCTTGTAAAGCGGCTAGCTTTCAGAGCTCTCGCCGCACCATCAAGATGTCTTGTGCTGTTGAGGCGGGTGGCTGATCGTTCATGTCGTTGGTGAGTGGCTTGAGTTTCTTGTATTCGATTTTGCCACCGGTGACAACGGCCCATGGGCCAAGACCGACGTGCTTCGACTCTCCATCAGTTGTGGCCGATGGTTGGGTTGAACTTGAGCTCAACCCAGCTTCTGGATGTGGTTCTGGCAAAGTCTCCAACTGTGCTTGGTCCCTCGTGGTTACCAGCTTCCAGGCCAGCCAATCCAGCTCAAACCCGGGCAGAAGCTTGGCCTTTTGGAACGTTCCCTCAAACACAGGCTGAACCAACAATCGAAGGACAGTCATGATCCCGACTGCACCAAGTTGCGCCAACATTGCTGTGGAGTTCATGGCCCGTAACCCGACAAACTGGGCGACAAATCAAACGAGGCCAATAGAGACACCAACAATTGTTTTGGACTCCAAAACTCCAACCGCTCGCTCCTTCTTTCGGCGAGACATTGTGAAAACGTCACGGCGAGCCGATGTGTGTGTTGCAAACGGCCAAAAGACTTGATCTTTGATGGGTTTTCCCCGTTGCAGCCAGTAGATGTCGATCTCAGACCCATTGCTTGCCTTGTAGTGCTTCTCTTCAGTGCTATCCTCGATAACATGGGCACAGAGGAGCAAACCGAGCACTAGCAACACGGTACCAACAGCTGTTACCGGGAAGGCATGAGCGACCACAGGTTTGCCGTGCTTCTGGAATTTGGGTCGAAGCTTGGGGTGGTATGTCATCATGCCAGAGAAGAGCAGGACGCTCAGTTGCAAAATAACACCGAATAATGCGACAACCCGAATGAAGCCTCGTTCGTGACAGTTCTGAAGGTTCAGAGCTATGTTGGGTGCATCGAGACTGGTATCTCGAATGATTGTGATAGCTGCGGATCCAGCGGCTCTCTCAGGCTGTTCCTGGTCGCTGTAGGTAGTCCTCGTATGTGCATAGCCATCTTGAGCCGACAGAGACTGAGTAACAGATGTCCCTTTTTCTAGGCTTGGATCTTGTTCGGCTGGCCCTCTGTGTCGTATCAATATTTGGAACTCTCAGGGATCAAAAGACAAGAAAGCAACGACGAACTACACATACATTCCAGTAAGCCATCTTGGACAGCTTGCACGAGTGTCTTGAATTGGAACTCCAATTTGCGATCGCTGTTGGAGTTGACGTTTTTTTCGGGAAGAGACAGATGTATTCCCGAATTGGAGCTGAGCCTCGGCACCGTACGATGGTTTCGCCTTTGTAGAGGTCACAGACTTCATGAGATGTCGACGACATCAACTCCATCTCGACAACTGATATGTTTTCCTTTGTGCGACCGACAACAGCCTTCAACCACGTCGGGCCGCCGACCCTAATCGCGCCCACCAGGATGGTGTTGCGGCATGTTGAAGTTGGTTGATGAGGGATCTTTGACAGAGTGCGCGAGTGCTTGAAAATGTGTAAAGTCCAGAAGGTGACGTGATGGTGCGGAGGAAAAAAGGCTGCAGAAAAACTACCCCAGAAGGTGCAAGTTAAAAGAAAGAAAATCCTAAACGGACGTACGCGCGTGGCATTGGACTTAAGTGAGGGAAAGGACTCTGGTTACACCCGACAGAACCTTTCTTCATACGGCGGCACATGCAGCCAAGTGCACTCGGCGACGACGGCCATTGGCCACTTCATTAGAATCTGCATATAAGCTGGAAAAGGTCTGGACGCCACTGAGAGAAGTAGTCCCGCAGTCCTGTTACACTTCCTGCGTCCTATTCATTGATGTTCTAGCCAAAGTGACGTGTGTGGCGTGGAAAAATGAGGCATGATAAATTAAGTGGCGCTGGTGAAGTCTTGCGCCCCGTTGTGAATGTGAAGTACACTTCGCTATACCTATGTCGTATATGTAGAGTTGACTAGCGCATCTTGAGAAGCATTAAATCTGAAAGTCATAGCTGGATTGGCGGTGAGAGAACGAGATATTGAGACGAACTGAGAGACGGAGAAATAGAGAACGGGCTGGCTGTTCTATTCCAGTCAAGATGAAGCCCCTTTCCGACCCCAGACCACCTTTTGCCAGAAAAACAAGTGAGCCGTTTTAGACCGAGTCTCACGCCGGAAGTGCGAAAGATACACGGTGACCTCCTCCTTCGTCCATCCCAAAAGGGTGGCCATGTAGAGCACAGTGCCCTCTGCATCCTGTTCAAGGGCGAGCTGGGTGTATGAGCCGACTTCCCGGAGCGTCGCGTCTTTCGGCCATCCGCCGAAGGGATTCTATCATCGTATTAGGTCTCAGCCTAGTGGATATATCAAAGGGAATACTTACCTTGAGGTTACTCTCCTCAATATCGACGAATCCTGCCTCTTGCATGGCCTTCTTCTGTATCCCGTCTTCAAAGACCGTAAACGGCCGGCCCAGTTTGCGTCCACCTTCGACGAAAATCTTTCCCCACTGACTTACGGCGCTTGTCTCAGAAACTGGATTATCATCACTCTGAAGATACGAGGACGGCTCGTAGCTCTCGAGATAGCCTCCCGGCTTGAGACATTTATAGGCTTGCTTGAAGAGGGCCGTCCAGTCCTTAATGCCGCCGACAAGCCAGCGCATGTGGACGTAATCGAGAGACTCGTCCTGAAATGTCCAATCCTGCGTACAGTCGTCGATTTGGCTGTTTAGGGCAAAGGTTAGCTCCAATATTTGATATAGAAAGCAGTTAGTCCTTACAACTCAAGGTTTGGCGGAACCCAGCTTGGTTGGATGGGTGCGAGATCAGTTCCGATGACGGAGGCGTTGGGAAACTCGTCGGCAAAATCACTTAGTCTTGTGTAAGCTCACAGCATTTCCAGGACCAGACTGTGGGTGTCATACATTGCCCAAATCCCTGAATAGTTAGTTGATCACTTGCGGTTGCTTGTATTTCTCGAGCGACGTACCTGTTCCGGTTCCAATGTCCACAACTTTCTAGCAGGGCATATTGATTAGTGAATTGACGGCGTCTAATGAGTTCAAGTCATACCTGTACATCTGACAACGGCGCCAGATGCAACTTATCCCCCGCCAAGAGGGTGAGCACATGATGGCTGCGTATGCGATGAGCTGACTTCCGCGTCAAGGCGTGGTAAACTCACTTGATGTCCATCCCTTCCTGAAAGGCTTCGTCGATGGGACCCCTATTCTCAATTAGCTGCTCGTCTCAGATGTCTGGGTACTCCAACGAACCAGTACTCAGCGTTTCCACGGTCACTATGGTACTTCCTACCGTGGATCGTCCTGTACCTGAGAATGCTAGACGTCAAGGACGCAGTTGAGCTGACATTATCAAACACGGCCGAGTCAGCGTCATCCTGATCATCGACTTCCTAGAGGATCTTAGTTTTAAAGGACAGAGTCCCTTTCAGTTGCCCCTCACTAACCGTCAATTGCGTCCAGTGTTGCGGAGGAAGAATGTTGGTGTCTGCATTGGGGCTAAGCTGCTCAGTTTCGGTCTGAACCGGCGACTTCGACTTGGCCCTAACGTCACCAGTAGGTTCACTCTGAGATAGTAGTTCCGACATCTTTTTGGCAATTCGGTGACACGTAGAGGATGACAGAAAGCTAGAAGCCGGATGGGATGATCATCTTATGTGTAGGTAAAATGCGGGGACAGTTGTCAGAAGCTTTGCGTCTTTACTCAACCAACACAAGGTAACATTTAAGCCAACCAGACCTCGTACCGACCCTGTACCATGTCGCGGAACCGTCCCGGTGCATGCCGAGATCAGTTGTCACCGCTGTTTCCTTCCCGATGAGGCAAAGATAATCTCTTCCCTCCGCTGATACGTGCATAATATCATCTGCCAGTCATCGAAGCATCGGATGATGAGCTATTCAGCTTGCGAAATCCATGAAGAAGCATGTAGTTTCAATTACTCCCCTTGATGAGATGCGACTATACAAGAATGATCAAGACTGTAAGTACTGGCGAACTGAATAGAACACTGACATTGAAGTGATTTGGATGCTATGCGTCGGTAAATTCTAAAGCAAGGCAACGTTGCAATGCAAAGTCAAAGTGATAATAGCCTAAATATCATCGACTGCATGCGCCCCGCTCGAGGCGTATCACTATAAAGGTGCCAGACATTGGCTTACAATTCGATCGAGAATCGATCATGTAATCATGCTCATCCAGCATGGTACCAGTCTTCAACGAACCTTTTTGTTCCTGGTTGTCAAGCTCTGCCCCGGAAACTCCTGCTCCACACCATAATCTTCATCCCAGCTCATAGATCCCAAGTGGTGTGAGCACCCATGATAGATCAGACCCATCCTTTAAAATGTCTGCACAACTCACTAAATAGCTGGAAAGCCACTGATGGTAAGAATATTTCTCTTCTGGGCTAGGTGGACTGAAGAACGCATCTAGGTACTGAAATTGCTCGGTATGAAGAGGCTGAGAGGAAAGGTTACACCGGTAGAACGATCAAGCCAGGATACGTCGACAAAACCCAATTAAATGACAGACAATGTCTCAATTTTAATCTTCCTAGTATGTCCCTTGAACCATACTCTTTCGGCTTTGAAGAAATTCTCAGGGTTAGAGGCGATCCAGCAGGCTCACTTTCGTTCTCTTCTATAAAGTGCTCACGGTCCTAAACCTATTCAAGACGTGAGGGAAACATCGCGATACCCATTAGTTGACCGATGTGAGAAGTTAAATTCACCGATGATCTCGCGGGCCAGTTCATCCTGAGACTAGTACTAGAGCAGTTAAGTTGAGTCTAGGTGGTCGACCCTGACTTCCTCTTGAATGCACAGCAGTTTCCCACGTTGATAGAAAAGTCCTTGCCGAGCCAGGGATGATCAGGGAGCACATGGTGAGCCTAACCTCCCTCTGATTCTCCCTCTGATTCTCCCTCTGATTTTCCTGACATGGCCACGGTCAGGTCACAATGTCAGTAGATTGCGTGACCTGTGAATAAGCCCATCCGATCATCGAGCTTGTCCATTGCTCGCATCGCAGAGACCGATTTTCAAAGAAACTTAATGCACCTTAATGGACAAGATCCATCGCGAATCAGCCCTATACCCCTGAGCGCACAAGGCATTCTTGGAACAAGGGTCTCTGCGTATCCGTAACATCACAGGGGTATCCTTGACCGGGGTTGGGCCACTTCACCGAAGGATTTCTATGGTGGCGGAGCACTTGCCAGGGCCAGGCCGAGCCTCAGATAAATTAGCGCGTGGGACGTTTCCGATCAATCGCAAAGTATTAAAGGAAGCAGTGACTGCCGCCGGGATTCCCCAGACTTTCAACGACCTACCTCCACAGTCGATCAATAGGGGTCATCCCATTAAGAGGTTCTTCGCGCGCCTCTAGCTCATCGGTCTGCTCTCCTTTAGCGCCCTCCTTGCTAGTTCTATCATCTTGATCTTCGTAGCCTGCAACGCGGGTATAGAAGGCTATAGGGACTAATGTCCTAAAATTATTTTTAAGCACTTTTTCTTACTATATTAACCCTAACTATATACCCTAAGTCCCTTTAGTAGTATATAATCTTATATATTATATTAAGGTAAGATACTTTATAATAAGGGAGGAATAATTAAACCTTAATACTATAGGGTTTATATATTACTATAAATAATTATATAATATTATATTCTATATTCTATATTACTTTTACTATAAATATATTTTTATCTATTTTAATATTATTCTACCCTATAGATTATAGCTACTATATAGATACTTTTAAGAAATTCACTAGGGCTCTTTTCTATTTAAACTATATATAATAGCTTCTTATAACCTTATTTTTAATTATTCTTTCTATTCTAATCTTTATTAATATAATACTTAATTTATCCCTTACTTAAGTAGAGCTATAAGATAATATAATAATAATTCCTTTTATATAAACCTAACTAAAACCTAATACCTATTAAATTACTACTATATTAGCTATTAAGAGTTAAATAAGGAGTATTATATCTATAAGCAATATAATTATAAAAGTTATTAAATTATATACTTCCTTTTAGTCTTATAATAGCTATTATAATATAATTCTTAGTAATATTAAAATACTAGTTTATAATAAGTTAGTAAATCTTATTAGAAAGTATATAGAAAGCATTAAAGTTATACTAAGCGCTAAGTTTCCTTTTTATACTATAATAATTAAGTTTATTATTAAATAGTATAATAAGAAGCTTACTATAAAAGAATAAAAGATTATCTATTCTATTATAACTTAAATAGCTTTATTTAGCCCTATTAAATTTTTAAATACTATATATAAGATAACTATACTTAGGGATTTTTTTAGGGTTATTAGAATCCTACTAAATAGTAAGTATAAGTTAGTAATATTATACTTTTAATACTTTAATATTAAGCTAAAGCCTAATCTAGACTTTATAATACTATTAAAGCCTATCTATAGCTATAAATAGGCTATTAATAGTATACCTACTAATATTAAGTCTAATACTCTTATTAAGCGCTTAACTTCCTATAAGGTTAAGTATAAGTATATATCTTTAAGTAGAGAGATTAAGGCTAAGGTTAAGGCTAAGGTTAAAATAGAGGTTAAAAGAGGGAATAAAAATAAGATTAAGGTATAATCTTTTAATAGTAATAGTAATAATATTACTAACTTTAGAGGAGTTTTAACTTCTTTCTTACTTCTTAGTTTCTACTCACTATAGCCTTAATCTACCTCTAAAATACATTTTAACACTAGAATTAAAATCCTTATATATATATTACCCCTAATTCGATAGCATATTAAAGCTATAGTAATAGTATTAATATACTACTAATAGCTATTAATTTAAGGGTATATAGCCTTAAGTAAAGCTAATATAACCCCTTAGTAGGAATTAGTTAGTATATATAAAACGAAAGTAATAAACCTACTATAGAATCAATTAAAATACTAATAGATAACCTTAAAACTAATGCTTATAATGCTATTACTAGAATTATCCCCCTTACTCTTCTTAAATAGGTCTAGACTATAGTCTAGACCTATATCTCTACGTAAGAGATATAAGTATATACCTCCTATAAAGTTAATACCTTATGCGATTATAAAATATCCCTTAAAGAATAAATTACCTTAAATATTACTATTACTCTAACCTTTATTATTAACTCTACCCTTATAGTAGCCCTAAATTATAATAAAGACTAACCCTTTTATATATTAATTATAGTATAGAACCTCTCTAGCCTAAGCTATAGAAGCCCTAAGTAAACTACTTAAAGCTATATTAAGCGTAAAGTTATAATCCGTATAAGAAATACTCTCCCTAATATTAATAGCTAATTACTAAAAGATACTATTATAGTAGTAAACTAAGCTTATAATAATATAAATATTATTATAGTAAGAAAGCTCCTAAGCGGTAATATAGTCCTTATATTCCTTACTATAAATAAGGTATAAGCTAAGTATGCTAAAGATTAAGTTATTAAGGCTTTTAGTAAGAATATAGCCTTATTACTCTTAACCTTTATAATAATAGTAAAGAGGGTCTAATTTATATTTATCCCTAATAATACTAATAAGCTTATTAAAGAAATTAATAAATCTAACTAGCTAAAAGTCCTTTAAGCTAAAAAACTAAAGACTAGCTAACCTAGCTTTAATGCGAAGATAAACTTAATCCTTTATATTAGCTCTATTAAGAAAGCTAATCGCCTTTATAATAATAGCTTATTACTTAATATATAGCTATATAATTATAAACCCTTTAATAAAGGACTTTAACTTACCTAATACTATAACTACTTTAAGTTTAGGTATCTTACCTAGAACTATAAATCGAACCTAACCTATAGATACTATAAAGGCGCCTTATATTCTAATAAGGAAGGTTGCTTAATAGAGCGTAATAAAATCCTACTAAACTATATCCTCTATAAAGGAGAGTACCTTACCTAGAGCTAAAACTGCCTTATTATAGCTATATACTAAGCGTAAGCTAAAGAAAGCTACCCTAATAGACCTCTTTGTTTTTAGGAATATAAAGTAGTTAAGCCCTTAGGAAGTTAGAGTCTTTTATTACTCCCTCTAATAGCCTAGCTCTTAAGGGCCCTTAATATAGCTAGGAAGCCTAGAAGACCCTTAGGCTTAATAAATAAATAATACTAAATATTCTCTAGTTAGTCCTTAACTTAGGCCTATACTCTATCTATACTATTCCCTTTCTTATTATTTACTTTTATATCTTTACTATTACCCTCCCCTAAAGATACTAATTAATACTTATACTCTTTTAGAATATAAATTAATAGCCTACCCTTACTTATATTACCCTATAGGCTTATAGTAAATATAATATAATTATACTTCTTAAGCTAAATATAAACTTTAAAATAAAATTCTTAGCCTACTTTAGAAGATATAATTATTATATAGTTTACTATAGTGAATATATAGTTATATATATTAATAAGTAATATAGACCTAAGTTATAGATATTAAAGGCTAGGGAAGACTAAGCTAATATTACCTTTATAAAAACCTAATACTAAATTATTACTCTTTATAACCCCTTAAATAGTAAAGATAATTTACCTATACTATAAACTCTAGCTAGTACTATACTAGCTAATTATATACTACTTATTAGTAACTTTAACCTTTACTACTTAATATAGGACTACTTTAGTTAGATAGACTAAAGTAGTAATACCCTACTAATAGAAGTATTACACCTTTATATTAGCCTTCTTATACCTTATAGTATAGTTACTAGATTAGCCTAAAGCTATTATAATAGCACTCTTAACTTAGCCTAAGCTATAGAAGTTATATATATAATATATAAAGGAATAAATTATAACCTAAAGGGATCTAACTATTTCCTATAGTATATCTATATTATAGCTACCCTAAAAGAGCTAGCTTTAGAACTAAACTCTAAATATAATTAGAAGAAAACTAACTAGTAAAAAGCTATTAATAAAGTAATAGTCTACTTAAGGTAAACCTAAGGTATAATAACCTCTACTAAAGCCCTTAATAAAGCGGTTAACTAGCTTATATAGTAACTTAAGGTAATTACTTAATTTATAACCCTAAAGCTAAAGAAACCTAAACCTTACTATAACCTATAGTAGAATAGTAAAATAGCTAAAGCGATTAAGGAACTTAAATAAGCTTAATATAAAGCTTAATAAACTAGCTAATTATTAGATTAGTATACCTTAGCTAATATATAAGTATAATAGGACTATTATATAAAAAACGCTTAATACTCTTACTAGAGAGAACTCCTAACTAACCTTTTAAGATATAATATTATATAATTCTAAAAGATAGAAAGATAGGCTAAGCTATATAGTAATACTATTATAATCCTACTATAGCTCTCTCCTCTTACCTAATTAGACTACTCTAAACTAATAGTACTCTATATAGATAAACTAAGATCCTTACTAGGAAATTCTTCTTTAAGCTTTAGGCTAATAACTCTAACCTCCTTTCTCTACTTTCACTTAGGTTACTAGAACCTAAGTTAGGCCTAATATATCCTAGAATTATCCTTAATAAGATTAGTAAAGCCTTTAGTAAAATTAGGTTATAAAAGGCCTTAAGTAAAGATAGAATTCCTACTAGCTTCCTTAAAGTATATAGTAAGCTATTTATATTAATACTTATTAAAATAGTAAATATAAGTATTATAATTAATTACTTCTTAACTTACTTTTATACTATAATTACTATAGTTATTCTAAAAGCTAATAAAACCCTAGTATAATAATAAACTATATTAGGCTAGTAATTAATTTCCCTACTTAATATAATTAGTAAAATTATTAAAATAGTTATTAGCTAGTATATTATAATTATAGCAGAAGTAAAAAGGCTATTATCCTTAGGGTAAATAGGTAATAAACTAAGGAAATCTATAGAACTTATACTAATAGTTATTATAAAAGTAGTATATATAGCCTAAAGCTAATATAGCTTTACCTTTCTCCTTTAACTAGATTTTATAGGGGCCTTTAATAGGGTAGATTATAAATAACTTATTATAACCTTATAATAGATAGACTTCTCTAGATAGCTCTTTATATAGCTTAGTAGTTATTTTATAGTATAAATAGTATACCTTTAATTTAATAGTTAAATCTTTAACCCTATTAAAGTTTAGGTAAGTATCCCTTAAGGATCCTTTCTATTACTTATTTTATTTATCCTCTTTATCTTTAGCCTTTATAAGGCTCTAAAGAGCGCTCTAAGGATATTAATAGTAGGATTTATAGATAATACTAACCTATTAGCATTTAGATATAATATAGAAGAGACTTAAGCCTAGCTTAAGGCTACTTAAGAAATCTATAATAATTAGGCTAAAACTAATAGGATAACCTAAGAATTAGATAAAGTAGTACTTATATACTTTACCTAGAAATATATAGTAGACTAAATATAGATTTAGCTTAAGGACCTAATAATTATACCTAAGGAGTTATATAAATTTCTTAGACTTTTTCTCTATTATAAACTACTTTAGGGACTATATATTAACTACCTTAAGGGAAAGCTTAAATATTAATATTAAGCCCTTACTATAATTACTATAAGTATATAAAGGGTTAATCTTATAACTATTAGGTTACTTTATATATAAGTTATATAATTAACTATAGTTTATTACGCTAGAGCTTATTATACCCTAATATCCCCTAGAGGGAAACCCTAAGGGATTATATAAGCGCTTATAATAAAATAGATATAGGGCTTATATATAGTCTTAAGGGCCTATAAAGTAATACTAGCCTACCTATTAGAAACTAAATTAGCTATTCCCCCTTTTAATATATACCTTAATAAACTTACTACTTAATTCTATAGCTATATAGAAAGGTAAAATACTATACTACTTATTAGGAATATTACTATAATAGCTATAAAGTAGATTTACTATAAATAATAGTAAGGACCTTAGTAGTAACTATAATAAAAAGTTAAAGACTAGCTTAAAAGCTAGCTCCCCTATAGAGGATAAAAGCTAACCCTATAGACTATCTAAGCTTATACCTTAGCCGAATAGACTATATAGTAAATCTAACTCTAAGATAAGGTAAGAAAGCACTAAAGAATAAATCGCTTTAAACTAATAGAAGCTTACCCTCTAGCTAATAAGAAGAAAGCACTTTACCTATATTAAGATTTAGATAAGTATTAAAGCTTAATGCTTATATAGCTTAGAATAGGAAAAATTAGGTTAAAAAGCTTTCTCTTCTCTAAAGGTATACTTAATATACCTTTACTATAATATTTATATAGAATTAGTAAAGAAGCACTTAAGTATATTATTATTTATTATTTAAGATTTATTAAATAATAAGGCTACCTTATAAACCTACTATAAAACTAATATAAACTTAAGGCTTAACTATTAATCTATAAGATAGCTTAATTACTTACCTATTAGTTCTTAAACTTATATCTTATCCTATATTATAAGCTTACCCTTTAGATTTATAATAATTATAACTATAAGGTAAAAGTAGAATAAGAGATTAAAGTATAATAAGCTAGATTCTATAGCTATTAAGTAAGAGTAATATACTTCTATACTAAATGCTTTTAATCCTTCTTATAGAAAGACTAAATATACTTAGAAAAAGCTATAAAGAGTAAAAAACTAGCCTAATTATAATAGCTACTACTTTTAGATTAAATCCTCTACCCTTTAATTAAGTCCTTTAAGCCTATAGTATTAACCTATAAACTTATCTTAAACTTATACCTTTATTACTTACTATTTAATCTTACTTTTAAACCTTTATATTTACCTCCTTACTAATAGGATTAGCAATAGGGTTAACCCTACTATTACTACTATTATTATTATTACTATTACTATTATAATCCCCTATATAGAGCTCTTTAAGCTCTAGAGATATAATAAACTTAAGGTTATAACCTAAATAGGTAAGAGTTAAGACTATATTACGCTTAAAGCGCTTAAGCACTTTAGCAATATAATTAATCCTACTAACTAGCGTATTAAGCTAGTTAGTTAATAGGCTTATAATTATTACTATAAGTATAATATATTAGCGCTTAAGCGCTTAACTCTTTACCTAAAGGGCTATATTCTTAAGCCTTTTAAGCTTTTCCTCCTATACTTTAAGTTAGCTAAATATCTATATATTAAAATTAACTTATACTTATATTACTTTCTATACTCTTATACTAAAGGGCCTTTACTAGGGCTTAAGTATTAATAATAATAGTAAATAGTAAGAGCTTATAAGTCTTATATATATATATATAAGCTATATAACTACTTATTACTATATTCACTTAGTCTTAATAAAGACTTACTATACTATCCTTACCTATTTATATAATATATATAGAATAAGGGATAGCTTATATTACCCTTATAAGAGTAAGTATATTATCCCTTAAAGTAATTCTTTCTTTCTTTCTAGCCTTTCTCTTTATTTACTTATAGTTAGCTAGAGTATATAATAGAAATATATTAGGAAATACTTATAAGTATAGTTAGTATTATTATTATTATAATCTATATAAAAGTAGATTAGCCCTAACTATTATATCTCTCCTATTAAGAAACTATACTATATTTATTATCTTTATTATTATTTTTATTTTTATTATTATTATTATTATTATTATTATTCTTAGCTATATAAAGAAGTTAGTAACTATAGTATTAAGACTATAGTAATAATATAATACTAGTAAGGCTATAATAAAGAGTAGGAAGTTAAATATATTAAAGATAATCCTAGAAAGAAGGGCTATTAATAATGCGTTTAAGACTTAGTACTAATATAAGTATAGTAAGAGCTAAAGAGGGTAACTTATAGAAGCATTAAAGAGTAAAAAGAAAAAGGAAAGTCTTATAGGCTTAATAAAAAGACTAAATAGTAGAATTCTAAGCTATAGCTACTAGCTACTAATAGCTATTAAGCTCTAAGCCTATATTAGCCTCTAGCTACTTATAGTTAATAGCTAATAGATCTACTAATAGCTAAACCTACCCACTTAAAAACCTAGAGCTCTAACTATACTTATACTTACGTAATAAGCCTATATATAATATATAAATATATAACTAGCATATAGCTAGTATATACCCACCCTAATACTACCTTAGTAGGGTATTTTCCTTCTTTTTCCTCCTTTTTTTCCTTTTTTTTTTCTTCCTTACTTAATAGGAAGGGGGATAATTCTAGTCTTAGTATAAAGGACTATTTTACTTATATACTATAATAGCATAAGGGACCTAATTTAGATCTACTATAGAAGTAATATAGGTTTTTATCTATTTTAGTTTTTCTTATATCTTTATAGAGTAAAAGTACTATCTACCTTTTAGGTCTATAGTATATAAATAAATAAATAAATAAATAAATAAATACTAACTTTAGAGCTATATTTAATAATATAGTATTAAGTAATAATAATAAGAAGTTAGAGGATTAAGTAAACTTAGTTATAAAGAGAGAGCTTTTAGTTTAAATTAGTAGAAAGTAGAATAAAAAGAAGGATTAATTAGACTTTAAATTATAATAAATAGTAATATACTTAATTAAATAGCTAATTATTAATACCCTTATAGTTAATAACCCTTTTATTATTAACCCTTTTATTATTAACCTTTAATAAAATTAATATAATATTAATATTATATATAGCTAAATAATTATATATATAATTAATCCCTCCTATAAGTATATTTAAGAGTGCGATTATTAATTATAAGCTACCTTTAATATAATCCTTTAGATAGGCCTATAAGAGTAAGTATACTAAATATTTTAATTATATAACTATATTAATAAGTAGATTATTATAGCTAGTAAGAATACTATTATATATATTAATTATATTAGCTAGTAAGTAAGTATTAAGGTTAATATAGTCTTCTTTAAAGATATCCTAAAGGGTTTATAATTAGTCTTTAAGAATAATCTTTATAAAGCTCTTTACTTCCTTTACCTCTAGCTAGAAGTATAAGGTCTAAAGCATACTAAGTATAATATATAGCCTATTATACTATTTATAAATATAGTATATATTCTAAGTATATATAAAGTTAGTAAGCTCTTCTTATATAATTAGTATAAAAAGGTAAAGTATTATAATATAGTTAGATAGAGAGTTATTTAAGAATTAACTAGCTATAATAATCTTACTAAAGTAATCCTAATATTAGGTTAATATAAGAGTAAATAGAGTAATATAGTTATATACCTACTAGAACTTAGCCTTACCTCTACTTAGTTAAAGCTATTAACTCTTAATCTTCTTATTATATATACTTTTACTATAAATCTAATAATTACTAAAGTATATATTTTAAATTAAATTATCCTATATATAAATATATATTTTTAAAAGGTAATAATATACCCTAGCTATAAGAATTATCTCCTTACTATAATTAAACTAAATAATATTTAGTATAGTCTCTTATTAAGAGAGGATATTAAGATACTACTTAATAATACTTTATAATATACTAAATAATATCCCTATATAGAACTATATAATAAACTATAAGTATATATTAATTAAAGTATAAATCTTAAACCTTTAGGCCTTTAATTTATTATATATATTAAGAGACTAAATAAAGTTAGAGCCTAAAGTAGTCTATTTAGTTTAGTAATATTATATTATATTCTACTATTTAGTAATATTTATAAGGGAAAAATTATAAAAGTATAAGTAAAGGGCTTAATAGCTTAAGATATATTAATTCTAGCGAATATATATATAGAGATATATATAGCTATAGATATTAAGCTTAGTATATAATTCAGCCTTATCTTTAAAGAAATAGCGTAATTTAACTATATATTCCTATAGTATCTCTAGGGTTTAATACTACTAAAGCTTAAGCTCTTACTAAATATATATAAGGCTACTCTTTATAATAATAAACCCTTTAGAGTATAACTATAGAAGTATAAAGTAATTATTTAAGACTTTATTATAAAATAAGTTTTTAATCTACTTATATAAATATTTAGAGTTTTATATAGCTTACTATATAGAAGTATTCTATTATTATAGGTAATAATAAAGTATTATATAGGTAATAATAAAGTATTATATAGCTTATAATAATATAGAAGTTAGTATTAAAGCGCTAAATAATCTATTATATAGGGGAATTATTATTAGCTTTTTATTATTAGATCTAAAGATAAAATATAAATAAGTTAACTAAAGAGTAGCCTATTAGTATATTAGGTAAAGTATAACTATATATTATAATATAGTATTAATAATAGTAAAAGGTAAGAATAACTTAAAGTATAATTTTTTATTAATATTAATTATATAAGAAAAAAGAGTTTAAAGAAAATAAGGTATATATATAGTAATATTATACTAATTAGCAAAATATAAGATAGGGTTAAGTTAGTATATTAAATATTATAATATTAAAAAAAAATCTTAAGCGAAAAAAATTCAAATTAAACTATTAAATAGGTATCTTTTTTCCCTTATATACCCTTATATAATAGTAAATATAAAGATATTTTATATTACTATAAAAAGTATAAAACTTAAACTCTTTTATTATAGATAGCCTAGCTAGGTAGGATTATTATAGCTTAATTGCTCTTTAGGTTATAGGTAGCTAAAGCGGGATTAATTAGATTAGCTACCTATTTAATCCGTTAGAAATAGGACCTTAAACTCTAAGCGGGATTAGTCAGATTAGCTACCTGCTTAATCTGTTGGAATTAGGACCTTAGATTCTAAACGCTATTACGATTAGCTATATATAATTTAGAGTGGTATTTAAGGTTAGGCTTTCGCCCTTAGCTAGTAATCTTCACCTTATTTTCAATCTTTTCCCGCCTTTCTAGTCGAATAAGGTTACCCTATTATAATTCTATAATATCTTCTCTATATAATATAGATTACTCTTTTTAAAAAAAGAAATAAAAGAGTAAATAGGCTAAAGAAGGAGTTAGTATAAGTATATATAAAAGCGTATAAAATAGAATAATACCTTAAGACTTCTTATACTTTTCCTTCTTATAGCTAGTAGCCTTAGAAAAAATCTTTATAAGTCTCTTATATATCTTATAATTAATACCTTTAAATAGTTCTATATTATTACTTTTAGACCCTTTACTATTATTACTATTAGCCTTATACTTTTACCTATAAGCTAAAATTATATTAATATAAGAAGCCTAAACGCTACTATATTATAGAATATATACCTATAAAGGAGTAAGTAACTCTAAACTAATTTTAATTATAGTTTCTATATAAAGCGGTACTAAGAGTAATAATATAGCCCTTAAGGGCCTTATTATTCTTTATACACTTTAGATAGGCCTCTATATTAGATCGTTTAATACTATAAAGGTATTAAAGTATTATATTATAATTCTAGCTATTATTAAAGTTTATTATATAGGGGGTTTTAGCTAACTTTTTAGTATCCTTCTTTATATAAACCTAAAGTAAGTATAGATTCTAATATAAGTTAATATATAGCTATATAGAAGAATAAGGGATAATAATAATACCTTAGTTAAGATAATAGAGTTTTAGCCCTTTATAGTACTACCCTTTAGTGCGTTTATAAAAGCTTAAATAGTAAGCTTTAGGTTTAATAGTAGTATATTATTATAATATAAGAAAGTATAGGTCTAAATATTAAGAAGGATTTCTAAGAGTAAGGTAAATATATACTTATTAAAATCCTTATATATAGTATTATTTAGCTCTAAATTAGTAGACTTAGAGCTAGTAGCCTTTATAAACCTAAAGGGTATAATCTTCTTCCCCTTACTAGCTATTATAATTAGTAATATTTTAGGGGTAAGTATATAAAGATATATAGTTTTAATATATTATATTTAGTAGTATATAAAAGGAAGGAAAAAATATATTCCTATAGTAAATATTAGCCTACTAAAGCGTATAATTATAAAAACTTAATATTATAAGGTTATAATATTATACACCCTAAAATAATACCTATAGCTATAAGAATTTATAGGAGATTAAATCGTAATGCGAAATTTAAAGCTATAGTATTATTTAAAGTGGGAATAAGGGAATTCTAACCTTCTAATATATAGTTAAGAAAGAAAGAAGAAAAGGAAGAAAAGCTAATAGTATTAAGGGAAGGAAATTATAGTAGGGTAGAGACCTTAGCGTAAGTATATATAACCCTATATTACTAAGCCCTGCTTATTAAGCATATTTAACTAAAATATATAACGTAAAACGGGATCCTAGGGTAGATTACTATACTGGACTTCTACTACCCTCCTACTTCCGCTATAATTTTACACTATAACTTAGGATTTAGAGCCTATTATATCTAGCTTAATAAAAGGATTAAAATATTAAAATAAATACTATTATATAGCTTATTAGTATACCTATCTATATATAACTTTAAAGTTTAAAAATATTATATATTAGCTATTTTATAAGTATTTTAAGATTTTCCTAAGAAATATTAAATTATTTATATTATTTTATATAGCTTTAAATAAATATATAGAAATTAGGGTTTAAGATTATTATTTTTAAAATATATATATTTAAGTATATAAAATCTTTAATAAATAGTAAATAGTTTTAATCTATATTTATTCTTAATTTTAATTTTTAAGATTTCAAAATTTTAAAATTTTAAAATAATTATAAAACTAAATAGTAAAACCATTTTTTAAAAATCATATTTAGTATTTTAAGGTATATATCTATTTATATATAGAAACTTAAACTTCTAGTATTTTTATAAATATTAATTTTAATCTTAAAATTTCTTAGTAATTTTAATAGATTACTTTAAAAATTATTTTAAAAATACTATATATAATAATATTTACTTCTTTTTTTATACTTATAATATTTAGCTATTTAAGATTAGAATACTATTTTATAGATTTACTTTATAGTATAGAAAAGCTTAAAATAAGAGATTATAAAGGTAGTATTTTAGTTAATTTTAGTGTAAAATCGTGGCGGAAGTGGGGGGGTGGCGGAAGTCCGGTGCGGCGGTCTACCGTACGGGAGGGTGCCCACATCAAAAAAATAATTTTGGGACATCGGTCCCTATGGCCTTCCGTAGCGGGAGCCGGATACCTGAAATACCTCCCCGACCATCCGGGAGCGAGATACGGCGCGTTTTCGCTGGGCGCAGATCTCAGCGTCCAGGCCTGGCTTGCCATTGTCGGCGTGGGGTTTGGCCTCCTCTCGTATGGCCTTCACGAGACGTACGCCCAGTTCTTCGACCTGGTGTTTGGGCTACTATCCACCCTCGAACTCCAAGGTTGAAGCCGCCCAACTGGTGAAGCGGGACCAGAAAATACGCGAGGATTGATCATGAGTATGAGCACATGGATGACTGAACCACAAGAGACATCCGATCTGGTCTATGCCGATACGGAAGGGGACTTGACTGGCTTCGTCATTGAGTGTGGTCATCTCGCGCGTGGTGTGACATCATGCTCGACAAACGCATTACTAAGAAGTCGATACCACGACAGGACCGCCTTCAGGAGCACCCCGAACAATTTGCGTCGTCGAAATATTCATTTAGTATACGCTGATCTTATTACCACCCCATCCGCCTTATTTCCTGACCGGTTGAATTCCGTCCGATGTCAAAGAGGTAAATGCTCCCCGCCACATATATACTAGTAGTTCTCGTCGTCCTCGCCCTCATCCTCCTCGTCTTCATCCTCATCCTCGGCCATGTTGATAAAGAAGGGATTCCGTGACCGACCCTCTTCGTCGCTTCCATCATCCTCATCGTCCGAAGCATCCTCGCCATCGCTATCATCTTGCCCAGCTTCGTCATCCGACGACTCGATGGGATGTACCTCTCGATGCAAACGGAGTCGCTCTGCCAAAGTCAATGGTGCCGCTGGCTTTTCGTCCTCGGAAGATCCGTCTTCGTCGCTTTCATCCTCCTCGCTGCTTTCATGCAGAGTCTCACTTTCGTCTGTCCCAGACTCCTTCGCACCCTTGGGCTTTGCCCTCTGCTCTGGAGCGTCGCAGTCTGAGTCTGAGTCAGAGAGTACAATGCGCGCCGCACGATTGATAGGTGGACGAGGTCCTGTTGGTTCCTGGTCATCGTCATCTTCAGAATCGGAAGAAACGACGTGCGTAGTCCTGGCTCGTTTCGTTGTGGCCTGTACCGGGACGTCCGAGTCATCATCCGAATCTTCTACGATCCGGCGCTTGCGCCCTCTGTTGACCGGCTCGGGTTCAGGCTCGGGACTTGAGAAGTGAGCACCTCCGTTGACAGACTCTGGTTCTGGGCTTGAGAACTGAGCTCCTCCGTTGATGGACTCAGGCTCTGGACTCGAGAAGTGCGCTTCCGAGGCATCACCACCAATCTCCACTCTCTCATGCGGTTCGCCGTCGATGGAAATCTCATCATCCGATGCGTCGGACCCTTCCACGATTTCCTCGTCGTCGATACCGTCGCTCTCGTACTGGTCCAAGTCCGTGCCCGACTCAGACTCAGACCCGAGTTCTGAGTCATCGGAACTGTCGGTCTCATACCCCTCTATGCCGGGTTCGAGGAGGGACTGGTACCTACGCATGCCTCGGTCGAATTCGAACCTCACCACAGGCCAGGTCTTGACGCCCTTGCGGCGGAACACGTTGTCAAGCGGTTCAGGGACGGGTGCTAAGAGGTCCTTGGGTATTTGGAACCTGGCAAAGTCGGCGTGGTTGCGAATGTCGGGCCATGCGTACAACGACTCCATGTCCTCGCCGACACCAGGTGCTTCCTCATACCTTTGCAGGTGCTGACGGTTCACAAGATCCGACGTACACCAAGCGAGGTCTTCTCTCCGTAATGAGGTACTTAGCGAGCAAAAGAAGAATGCATCGAGGCTGCCGAGGTCTTGTGCCAAGTGGGCGACAGCGTCGGCGCCGGAAGCGAAGCTGTCGTCCCAGGTGGCAATGCCGGCGTGCTTGACATGTTCGGCGAAGCCCGGAAGCCGGAAGACATCATCAGGCCCTGCGCTGTGCAGACCATAAATCATGACGACGTCCCTGTCTCGGTCGAACCGGACAATGGCATCTCCAGACCCGCCCTCGATGCTCAAAGAATCCGGGAACTGCTTGAGGGCCATAGTGCGGGACTCGTGGTGCACCGAGAGGAGCCTCCGGATGGATCGGGTCTGGTCGCCGAGGGTAAGCCAATCGGTGACTGTCCAGACCCTGGCCGTTGCTGGCAGAGACGGGTCGTGATAGCGGGCTGTTCCTGGGGACATGTTGAAGTCGAAAATGCGGGAGCGTAGCCGCAGTTCGGGACAGAACAACTCCCACACACGGTGACGCAGCTCAAAAGGGAGTTGAAGGAACTTCGTGAATGAGTGATGAGATGGGCCACCGCCGTCACCGTCGCCGTCGCTGTCGTCATCGCCGTTGTCGGATGATGCATCGTCGCTCTCATCGGTTTCCTCTCCCTCGACGGCCATGACATCGAGAAGGCCTCCTGCATCCGAGGTTTCGGAATCGGAGCTTGCATCTCCGGACTCGTCTTCGGAGCCGTCTTCGACTTCGATGACCTCACCCAGCGCTCCAGAGCCCCGGGAGCCGGGAGAGGCGTCGGGGGCCTCATCGTCGCTGGCAGATGTCGACATTTGTTGGAGGACGGCGTTGAGTCGCGCCTGGATGTGGAGTTTGCGCGCGCATTCTCCCCAGGTACGCAGCCAGGTCTGACGGGTCTTGGCGGTTTGGAGACTTGCCGTGGAGCGAAAGCACGTGACCCGTCTCGCCTCTGGTGTCACATGGCTCAACACCTGACGTGCTCCGTGTTTACCTCAGCCGTCGGCCCTCCATCTGTCATGCGTGCATCACCATCACGCGAATAGATCAAGGCTCTTTCATATCCCGATACTAATTAATTAGGTAGAGCACGGAATTTCCCACTCACTAAAACCCTCATCCCGATGCACAATCCCTGACTCAGCCCTCCTCCCGGTGACTTCAGCATCTCCATCTCGATTGGTAAGGTAAACCAAGGCTTGTGAATCCCCACTGCAACGACCAAACTCGGTTAATTATACTCTGTACATCAATTCGTATCTATGGATGTGTGTATATATATCTGCGGGCATGGCCAGTGTAGTTGTGAGATTTTCCATCATCCATCTGTCGACAGACTTTCCATCTCCTTCTACAAGCATCTCCTTCTACAAACATCTCCAACATGTCGAAAATCATCACCGTCTTCGGCGCCTCTGGTAACCAGGGCGGCTCCGTTGTCCGCGCCATCCTCAACGACCCCGCCCTGTCCCGCGAGTTCAAGATCCGCGGCATCACTCGCGACGTCTCCAAGCCCGCCGCCCAGGCCCTGGCTGCCAAGGGCGTGGAGGTTGTAGCTGTGAGTGCAAAACTGCCTTACTCGCTCACTGGCTCGTAAGCGATTAACCTGTAGCTGTCCAGGCCGATATGGGCTCCGTTGAGCTGGCTGCCCCCGCCGTGGCTGGCGCGCACACCGTCTTCCTGGTCACCAACTACTGGGAGAACCCCTCGGGAGATGGTGAAATCGCCCAAGGCAAGGCCGTCACCGATGCCTGCAAGGCTGCTGGCGTCAAGCACCTCATCTTCTCTTCGCTCCTCAACACGACCGAGGCCAGCGATGGTCGTTTGACCGAAATCCGCCACTTTGACGGAAAGGCCAAGATCGAGCAGTACATCCGCGACAGCGGCGTGCCAGCTACCTTTGTCTTGCCCGGCTTGTTCATGTCCAACCTATTCACCATGATCCGTAAGAACGACGAGGGAGCTTACACTCTCTCCCTGCCTGTATCGCCGGTGAAGGCACAAGTGCCCCTGTTCAATGCCCTTGGGGATCTTGGTGAGTCGAAATAGCCCATGGAAACCCAATCACTGAAATCTTGACTCTCATGGTAGGCAAATTTGTGAATGCCGCAATCCAACACCACCCCAGCAGTCTCGGCCAGAGGATCTACGCCGCCACGGATTACTACACACCGTCCCGCATCATCTCGGAATTCTCCGAAGTCCTCGGAAAGCCAGCTTCATTCACCCAGCTGTCCAACGAGACCTTCAAGTCTTTCATGTCTCCCGGTGTTGCGCAGGAGATGTTGGAGAACATGCTCCTTCTGGAGGACCCGGGCTATTATGGTGGAGTCGACTCGAAGGAAAGCCTGAATCTCTTGAGCGCGAAGCCCACGACCTGGAGGGAGTTTGTACAGACCTACAGAGAGAAATGGATATAAGAGGCGAGACACATACAAAATCGCGAATGTGCTGTTAGCCATACCAAGCCACATTTTCAGCCACTCAGACATCAGTACAATGCTTCCAACCAGAATTAAGTGAGAATGGAAGTACTTGCAGACTGTTCGAGTTGCTGAAAATGTGGCTTGGTACGCCCACCTGCCTTAGGAGCTGCAAACTGAAACTGAAGGGATAAGTCTCGCTTCCTCTACACGTCGCATCGATCTACACGCATCTACACGCACTTGTACGAATGGGGCTAGGTGGCACATCAAGTTGTTATTGAAGGTCAAGAGACATGTGCAAATGCTATCTTACATCCCGCCGACAATACCGATCATGCACCAAACGAAGGGCAGGAAGGCGGGAGCAAAAGACGGAAAATGAGAACAAAGGCAGAAGAACAGACTCTCAGAAAGGGGGGCGGAAGGGAAGTAAGATGAAAGAATAAAACATAAAAGACTAGAGCATAAAGAAGCCAAGACATTGAAACAGGAAGCATGAAAGAACAGAAGCATAAAAAAGAACAGCGGGAGAAAGCCAATAAAGAGCCGCGCAACAAGTCCGGCATCCACCAAACCGCCGCGAGCAAACAGAAACGCCGAGACAAGCCTACTTACGCTTGGCAGCCTTCCGCTTGGCAGCCTTCCGCTTGACCACCTTGCGCGTTTTGGTTGGCTGGGCTGTCTGAGACTCATCGGTAAGGCTGCGCTTGGTCGTCCTCCGGCCTTTGTTGGCGGCCTTCCTCCAGTCGAAGAGCGACGGGTCAATGGGAGGCATGTTGGACATGACGAAATCGTCGAACCCGCTGTAGTTCAGGATTGGAAGGTAGGGACGTTGATTGTAGACACGAGGGCGCAGACGGTCGTATGCCTCCGGGTCCCTCTCACTCGCGAAGGTACATTGCCTTGGGCGTGGGCGCATTTCTTCGGGCCACTCGGCCATATTCCATCCGCAGACCATGTCGGCAAACCGCGCCAAGTCCCACGCCGCCAGGCTGGTGAAGGTCCAGCACGGCATCTTGCCGAACTCGCGGTCGTAGATGTGCGGGATGGTGTAGGCCTGCCCAAGATCAACGAGGACGCCGTTGATAAATTGCTGGTCCTCCAGGTCCCTGACCACAATTCCGGACTTGTGAAGCGCGAGCAGATTCCGATAAATCTTCCGAAAGAACTTGGACTGTCTTTTATACCGCTGCCAGTACGGTTCGGCACGAACGTCTCCGAGCCATTCCTTGACAATGGCCATGATGGGGTGGTCTGGGCTGGGGAGCTTCCAAGAGGTATAATCAGGGGCCAATTTGCGAGTAGGACCATAAGCGCATTGTATCTTCTTTCCCATCTCTTCGGTCATAAACAGTCGGGTGTAGCCATATGCTCGAACGGCGAGGTTTTCTCGGTTGATCTCCTTAAGTCTGCCAAAAGCGCGACACTCGGCGTAGAAGGGAGTCGCGTATGGAAGCAAGGCATCCCAATCGCTGTCTGGGATATCTCTATCGATCATGTCATAGATCGGATCCAGCTGGCCGTTCGGCGCTGTGTGGGTGGAGTGATAAAACTAGGGCGCAAGCAACAGCCAGGGTCAGCATGGCTGTGATAGCCAGCAATGTAACACTCGGGGTGTACTCACACATTTGAGGGCATACGTCTTCCCATCTATCTCCACCTGGTAAACATTCGACTGCAATCCGCCAACGGCTCTTTTGATGAATTTCACGTCATGATCGGCCAGGTTGTCGGCAAAACACTCCAGTTTCGGCCCTTCGACATCGGGCAGCGGTTTGAGAGTCGGCATTGCAGCATCGACAGGGGCGACAGTAGCAAGAAGGCGTCGGCGGCGACAGCAGTGGCAGCAGCGGCAAAGACAGCAGCGGCGGAGACCGGTGAGGACACCGGCGAGGGCAGCGGAGATAGCGGCGACGTGACGGCAGTGGTGACGACAAAGAAAGGAACGGCGGTGGAGGGCAGGGAAAGCAGGGGCAATAATGGGCGAAGGACGGGAAGGACGGCAGGATGAAAAGGACCCAGGCTGGGAGCGAGGAAGAAAAGGAGCAAGGGGAGACGGGAGGCCGCAAGCACTCAGGTAGTTGGGCAAGGCTTCTCGCAGATGCTGTTCAGGTCTGGGTTGAAACCAACAGTGGCTTGAATGATCAGCCGTAGATGGGGGCTACTAATATAACCGCCATGCAGGCATCCCCTCACCAGAGTGATGGCTCTCTGCGAGTAGGAGAGGCTGGAAGGGCATCCGGTGAGCCCGACCGGCGACCACTTGGGACAATCATGTTCTGGACAAACCCACAAAGCGACGCAGAAAATGGGATCAACTGCTCCGCTCTGTCCACCCACCTCGGTGACCACTTGGGACAACAATCATGGTCTGGACAAAACCACAAAGCGACGCAGAAAATAGCATCAACTGCTCCGTTCACCCTCCACGGCGACCTGGCGAGGCATTCGCGCTCTGGACAAAGCCACAAAACGACGCAGAAATTAGCATCAACCGCTCCGTCCACCCTCCGCGGCGACCTGGCGATGCATTCACGCACCAGAAACAGCCACAAACAACCCAGGAAACAGGATCGACCATTCGCCAAGACAGTAGCTCAGGGCACATGGGCTTTCCAGTAATCGCACGGTCGTCAATAGTCAACGGAATAGCTTCCGGCTGATGCCAGCTCACTCCTGGTGCGAATGTCTGCTTTGTTGCGTGTCGGATTCCGAAGTGAGCCGTGCGGAGGCGCTGTCCAGCTGAGCGTGAACCAGTAAAAGCGGTGACCTTCCCAAGAAGAGGAGGAAACCACCACAGGGCCAAGACGCCCGCCTCTGCCTGTCTTTGTCCGCCTCTGCCCATCTCTGCCCGTTTCTGCTTGTCTCTTCGCATCTCTGCCCGTCTCCGCCCGTCTCTGCCTGTCTCTACCAATCTCTGCTGGTCTCTTCCCGCTTCCGTCCGTCTCTGCCTGTCTCTGCCAATCTCTGCCCCTCTCTTCCCGTCTCTTCCCGTCTCTTCCCGTCTCCTTGTTTCAGCGGCCGCTCCCCTCATATACATGTCAACGCGGACCGTGGTCTCCAGCCAGCCACTCAGGGGTTAGCGAAACAGCTGGAGTACCACAGCCTATCATTGGCGTTGACGGCTTGCACCACCAACTTGGGATATATCATCCAAGGTCCACTCTTGACCCAGTCTGCCTTCCCGTGATTAATAGCTCCTGGCCTAATGCAAGCTGCCGAACCGTGACTTTCTTTTTCTTCGCACCGGTGTCAATATGGACACGCGGCATCATTGCACTTAGCCCTCTGTGGTGTGGCCGGCGTCGCCGGGTCGGTATGGCTGCCCCTGGTCGCCCGGGCACTCCAAATGTCATCGACACACACTTGGCGGCGCCTCCCACTCGTATCTTCATGGCAAGACCTGAAGCATGGAACTAGGGGAGACTAGAGGCATGGAGCTAGATATCCTGGTCCCTGTCCTGCCTCCTGGATGGTATGGGTCTAGAAGAGTCAGAGAAGCTTCATGCCCACTTTGTCGTCTTGTCAGAATGTGGCAGAACCACAAGCGTGTAGAAGAAAGACAGATATAAGGCAGACCGCGTGGCTTCTTCGCGCTCTCCTCTCCTCAACTCCTTCAACTCCTCCTTCTTTGGTTCACAATTCACAACGGCTCTCGCATCATCACAGCCTAACCTGCTCCCCTCTCTTCCCCTCCTTCAAAGAGTCTTCATTCTGCTTTCACCTTGGCTCTGCAGAGCATCGACCACAGAATCACCAACCACAATCCACCCCACTACCCGCCCATCTCAATCCTCCGCACCATCCCGACACAAGCCTGCCACCCAACATGCAACCAGCAGCTCACATTGAGGTCAGTGTTGCCATCGCTCCCATACAGGAGACGATACACGAGATCCTCACACGCCCGAACCCCATCGTAATCAATGCGGTGGCACGAGCCAACCGAACTGTGGTTGGTGCAACCTGGGTCGACATATCCCTGGACAGCATAACCCCTTGGGACGATTTTACTTTTGACAACATCACCCATGCCTTCGGCGATATCATGGATATCGCATTGGACAAGGAGGACACGGAGGAGCGGCGTGATCCCGTCCACGTTCGGCGTGTGCCAGACGTCAGAGCTCTCGGCCCGGGTTATTTCTTCCGGATGTTGAGCCGTCCGATTGCGGAGGGATCTCGTGTCTTGGGGCTACGGCTTGGCTCTCCCCTGCATGCCGTCAGCACTGGGGAGGAGCAGACGGTGCATCTTGGGCCAGGCCGCGTTCGGTGCGGTCTCGCTTTTTTCTTTGACCGACCCGTTCAAACATACCTTGTGACGAGTGGGATCAAAGTGTCCAATTCTTGGATTTCGGATGATCTTACGGGTGCGAACAACGAAGACGAAACTGTGCTCGCGCCGATTAGCCAGGTAGCCACGTATGCCGAGGCTTGTCACACGCGGTATACCTTTATCCTGACGGACGAAGAGTTCGTTGCCGTACGATTTCCCCGCGACCGCGGGGGGTCCTACAAAGCCGAATGGAAAGCCATTCCTTGGAATGCGTCTGGCGAAAACACTCTTACCATCGGTATCGCCATGTGGGCCCTCGTTATGATGGCCTTAAACCCCGACCACCGCGACGTCCGGTCGCCCCAGCGAACGCTGCGCTTGAACCTCTGGTGGAGGTACTACGACGCTGCCGGTCGCGTGTACTACAAACACCACCTCTCCCTACGGCGGCGCCGCGACCTTCCGGATGGGGCTGTGTCCGAGGAGCCATTCGTCTGAGCCTCTGAAGAAACCACCGCTGCTTTCTGTCTTTCTTTCTCCAGCCATCGGAGTTCTTTTGGTCGTTCTTTTGTCCTGTCTGTCAGTCTTGAGCCGCGCATCGTTGCCACCTGCTGAGATACCAATTTCTTTTGTCGTTTCTCGTTTGTCGTTTGTCGTTTGTCGTTTGTCCTGTCTCCTGTCTCCTGTCTCCTGTCTCCTGTCTCCTGTCTCCTTTCTCTGCTCTCATGGTCCTGTTTCTCGCTCTTGCTATTTTCCTATCATGTCATTAGAGGGGTCGCGCAATAATACAATCGTCTGCCTTGCTGGAGACAATTTTGTCCAGTGGTGATTTTGTTCCGAAATTGCTGAAACGCCAATCCATCCATCCATCCATCCCAGCCTTGCAAGGGTTCGTTGTCTTAAAGTAGTTTTGCAGCGTAGCATCGCCATACCCCGCAGACTCCACCCCCACCACGTTGCAAGTGTGGGGACAGTGAGCTCAAGTGTCAGTTGTGAGCGACTGTGGTCAATATTTGAAGAGTATTCCACAGCGCGCAGTCTGCCTCTGTCAGTATCGATGCCAGGATATCAATCGCATACATAGGCAGAGGACAGAGCAGAAGTGTTGCTGCCTTTGCAGGAAGCCATCCCCGGCCCTTTCCGGCGGGGGAGTAACAGAATCGCGGGGGGTAGTAACAGCGGTCGCGCCGCGCTGGCTGCAGCGGTTAGAGTGATCACAGCGCGTTAGCTGTAGCGGCTGCAGCGCACTGGCTATAGCGGTTATGGCGCACTGGTTGCAGTGGTTATAGTGGTTATGGTGCATTGGCTGCACCGGGCGGTTTTGCGTGCGGAAAGAGTGGGTCCCCTGTCCCGATAGCGTGAGTACTAGCGGCTCAAGCGGATCGGCACCTAGAGTTTAGGAGATTTGGACTGGCTCGCTTATCTACCTTAGCGGCGGGGTTGTTCTGGGCAGAGCTCAAGACACAACGCAGGGTCGATGCATACTGTGCGGGGAGCATGGTCCCGAGACTGTACCGTGTAAGGCTAGAGGGCAATATAATGTCACTTTTCGTGGTATGCTAGTCCCAGAAATAATGTCACAGACTTCAGGGAGCCTGTCAGGAATCTGCCAGGGCCGCTGTTAGAGACGCTGTTAGGGACGCTGTCAGCTCCGCAGTAAAAGATGGTGGGGGCGCAACGACGCCTGCACTGTATTCTCCGGTGGCACCGTGCCTTAACGGTGACGGAAGAGTGCCCTAACGGTGCCGCCATGGATGGTGCTCCAACAGTGCCGTCTCCACGGTCAGGACCGCAGTTCAATTGCGGGCCCCAACGCTGCGCTGCACCATGCCTGTCCAGAATCTCCCCCACCCGCTAAGGTAAGGAACAGACAGTGAGTAATCCTGGCCCGCAGATAATGACGTCGGTTTTCCTAGATTGTCTAGGAAGTTCATCAAGAAATGATGAGCCGCAATTCCAAGCAGGTTCCAGAAAATTAGCAGCTTGTGTACAACTGAATATCCCCAATATTAACGCCCTTTTCTCCCTGCCTCAGACACATTTGACTAGGACACCGGCGACAATATCAACCGGCCTGATGTCGCTAAACTCCATCAAATAAATCCCTACGGTCGCGTGGCCTAATGGGTGTGTTTTCTCGACGCCGTTCATCCCTCTGACTCTAGACTAACAATTTCTGGCTGTGGTTATAGAGTATACACTTTTACCTAGAGAGCATACATTTATGGCTTAGATAGTGGCTCGGCTCTGATACTATAGCCGCCCGCAAAATTAGTATGTAAGGGGTAGAGTTAGCGCTTCTAAGGCGTCCTAGGTACTAAATTGTTAATTAATATTATCCTAGCTAGCTGAAGGTATTACTAACACTATTAGCCCTTATCTATATGATTTAATTAGCTATACCTTATTATTAAGCTCCTTTCTTATCTCTCTTAGTAGCTTATCTCTCTCTTTAATCTACTTATCTATTTCCCCCTTAAATTTAGTATTAATTATTAGATTAAGGCTTAGCTAAGTTATATATTAAGTCTTACTTAGGGCGTTAGTATTAAACTATTATAATAGGTAGTTTAAGATTATAGTAAACTAAAGCGGTAATAATCTAGAATAAGGTATAAAGGCTATAATCTTAAGGTTAATCTTAAGATTAAGCTTAAGGTTAAAGTTATAATAGTTATCTACTAAGAAGGCTTATTAATAAGCGTATTATATATTATTTTTATTATTTATTTATACGCTATAGATCTAAAAGGTAGATAGTGCTTCTACTCTATAAAGATATAGGAAAAACTAAAATAGATAAAAACCTATATTACTTCTATAGTAGACCTAAATTAGGTCCCTTATGCTATTATAGTACGTAAGTAAAATAGTCCTTTATATTAGGACTAGAATTATCCCCCTTCCTATTAAGTAAGGAAGAAAAAGAGAAGAAAAAAGGAAAAAAGGGGAGGAAGAAGAAGGAAAGTACCCTACTAAGGTAGTACTAAGGCGGGCGTATACTAGCTATATACTAGTTATATATCTATATATTATATATAGGCTTATTATATAAGTGTAAGTATAGTTAAAGCTCTAGGTTTTTAAGTGAGTAGGTTTAGCCATTAGTAGATCTATTAGCTATTAACTATAAGTAGCTAAAGGCTAGTATAGGCCTAAAGCTTAATAGCTACTAATAGTTAGTAGCTATAGCTTAGAATTCTACTATTTAGTCTCTTTATTAAGCCTATAAGATCTTTCTTTTCCTTTTTACTTTTTAATACCTCTATAAGTTACTCCCTTTAGCTCTTACTATACTTATATTAGTATTAAGTCTTAAATGCATTACTAATAGCCCTTCTTTCTAGGATTATCTTTAATATATTTAACTTCTTACTCCTTATTATAGCCTTACTAGTATTATATTACTACTATAGTCTTAATATTATAATTACTAACTTCTTTATATAGCTAAGGATAATAATAATAATAATAATAATAATAAAGATAAAAATAATAATAAAGATAATAAATATAGTATAATTCCTTAGTAGGAGAGATATAATAATTAAGGCTAACCTACTTCTATATAAACTATAATAATAATAATACTAGCTATACCTATAAGTATTTCCTAATATATCTCTATTATATACCTTAGCTAATTATAAATAGGTAAAGAGAAAGGCTAAGGAGGAGGGAAGAGCTACTTTAGGGGATAATATACTTACTCCTATAGGGGTAGTATAAGCTATCCCTTATTCTATATATATTATATAAATAGGTAAGGATAGTATAATAGGTCTCTACTAAGATTAGGTAAATATAGTAATAAGTAGTTATATAGCTTATATATATATATATAAGACTTATAAGCCCTTACTATTTACTATTATTACTAATACTTAAGCCCTAATAGAGGCCCTTTAGTATAAGAGTATAGAGAGTAATATAAGTATAAGTTAATTTTAATATATAAATATTTAGTTAACTTAAAGTATAGAAAGAAGAGCTTAAGAGGCTTAAGGATATAGCCCTTTAGGTAAAGAGTTAAGCGCTTAAGTATTAATATATTATACTTATAGTAGTAATTATAAGCCTATTAACTAATTAGCTTAATATACTAATTAGTAGGATTAACTATATTACTAAGGTGCTTAAGCACCTTAAGTATAATATAGTCCTAGCTTTTACCTGTTTAAATTATAACCCTAAGTCTATTATATCTTTAGAGCTTAAAGAGCTTTATATAGGGGATTATAATAGTAATAGTAATAATAATAATAGTAGTAATAATAAGGTTAACCCTATTATTAATCCTATTAGTAAGGAGGGAGTAAATATAAGGGTTTAAAAGTAAGGTTAAATAGTAAGTAGTAAAGGTATAGATTTAGGATAGGTCTATAGGTTAGTACTATAGGCTTAAAGGACTTAATTAGGGGGTAAAGGATTTAATCTAAAGGTAGTAGCTATTATAATTAGGCTAGTTTTTTACTCTTTATAGCTTTTTCTAGGTATATTTAGTCTTTCTATAAGAAGGATTAAAAGCACTTAGTATAGAAGTATATTACTCTTACTTAATAGCTATAAAATCTAACTTATTATACTTTAATCTCTTATTTTACTTCTACCTTATAGTTATAATTACTATAAATCTAAAGGGTAAGCTTATAGTATAAGATAAAATATAGGTTTAAGAATTAGTAGGTAAGTAATTAGGCTATCTTATAGACTAATAGTTAAGCCTTAAGTTTATATTAGTTTTATAGTAAGTTTATAAGGTAGCCTTATTATTTAATAAATCTTAAATAGTAAATAATAATATACTTAAGTATTTCTTTACTAATTCTATATAGGTATAATAGTAAAGGTATATTAAGTATACCTTTAGAGAAGAGAAGGCTCTTTAACCTAATTTTTCTTATTCTAAGCTATATAAGTATTAAGCTTTAATACTTATTTAAATCTTAATATAGGTAAAGTGCTTTCTTCTTATTAGCTAGGGGGTAGGCTTTTATTAGTTTAAGGCGATTTATTCTTTAGCGCTCTCTCGCCTTATCTTAAAGTTAAGTTTACTATATAGTCTATTCAGCTAAGGTATAAGCTTAAATAGTCTATAAGGTTAGCTTTTATCCTCTATAGAGGAGCTAGCTTTTAAGCTAGTCTTTAACTTTTTGCTATAATTACTATTAAGGTCCTTATTATTATTTATAGTAAATCTACCTTATAGCTATTATAATAGTGTTCTTAATAAGTAATATAGTATTTTACCTTTTTATATAGCTATAAAATTAGGTAGTAAGTTTATTAAGGTATATATTAAAGGGGGGAATAGCTAATTTAGTTTCTAATAGGTAGGCTAAAGTTACTTTATAAGCCCTTAAGACTATATATAGGCTTTATATTTATTCTACTATAAGCGCTTATATAATCCCTTAGGGTTTCCCTCTAGAGGATATTAAGGTATAATAAGCCTTAGTATAATAGATTATAATTAACTATATAACCTATATATAAAGTAATCTAATAGCTATAAGGTTAACCCTTTATATACTTATAGTAATTATAGTAAGGGCTTAATATTAGTATTTAAGCTTTCCCTTAAGGTAGTTAATATATAGTCCCTAAAGTAGTTTATAGTAGAGGAAGAGTCTAAGAAATCTATATAACTCCTTAGGTATAATTATTAGGTCCTTAAGCTAAATCTACATTTAGTCTACTATATATTTCTAGGTAAAGTATATAAATATTACTTTATTTAGTTCTTAGGTTATTCTATTAGTTTTAGCCTAATTATTATAGATTTCTTAAGTAGCCTTAAGCTAAGCTTAAGTCTCCTTTATATTATATCTAAATGCTAGTAGATTAGTATTATCTATAAATCCTACTATTAATATCCTTAGAGTGCTCTTTAAGGCTTTATAAAGGCTAAAAATAAAGAGGATAAATAAAATAAGTAATAAGGGGGATCCTTAAGGGATACCCACTTAAACTTTAATAAGGTTAGAGATTTAACTATTAAATTAAAGGTATACTATTCGTATTATAAGGTAGTTATTAAGCTATATAAAGAGCTATCTAGGGAAGTCTATCTATTATAAGGTTATAATAAGTTATTTATAATCTACCTTATTAAAGGCCCTTATAAAATCTAGTTAAAGGAGAGAGGTAAGGCTATATTAGCTCTAGGCTATATATATTACTTTTATAATAACTATTAGTATAAGTTCTATAAATTTCCTTAGTTTATTACCTATTTACCCTAAGGGTAGTAGCCCTTTTACTTCTATTATAATTATAATATACTAGCTAATAACTATTTTAATAATTTTACTAATTATATTAAGTAGGGAAATTAATCGCTAGCCTAATATAGTTTATTATTATACTAGGGTTTTATTAGCTTTTAGAATAATTATAGCGATTATAGCATAGAAGTAGGTTAAAAAGTAATTAATTATAATGCTTATATTTACTATTTCGGTAAGTACTAGTATAAATAGCTTACTATATGCTTTAAGGAAGCTAGTAGGAATTCTATCTTTACTTAGGGCCTTTTATAACCTAATTTTACTAAGGGCTTTACTAATCTTATTAGGGATAATTCTAGGATATATTAGGCTTAACTTAGGTTCTAATAACTTAGGTAAAGGTAAGGGAGGGAGGTTAGAGTTATTAGCCTAAGGCTTAGGGAAGAATTTCCTAGTAAGGATCTTAGTTTTATCTATATAGAGCGCTATTAGTTTAGGGTAGTCTAGCTAAGTAAGAGGAGAAAGCTATAGTAGGATTATAGTAATACTACTATATAGCTTAGCCTATCTTTCTATCTTTTAGAATTATATAATATTATATCTTAAGAGGTTAATTAGGAGTTCTCTTTAGTAAGAGTATTAAGTATTTTTTATATAATAATTCTACTATACTTATATATTAGCTAAGGTATATTAGTCTAATAATTAGCTAGTTCGTTAAGCTTTATATTAAGCTTATTTAAGTTCTTTAATTACTTTAGCTATTTTGCTATTCTACTATAGGTTATAGTAAGGTTTAAGTTTCTTTAGCTTTAGGATTATAAACTAAGTAATCGCCTTAAGTTACTATATAAGCTAGTTAACTACTTTATTAAGAGCTTTAGTAGAGGTTATTATACCTTAGGTCTACCTTAGGCGGACTATTACTTTATTAATAGCTTTCTACTAGTTGGTTTTCTTTTAGTTATATTTAGGGTTTAGTTTTAAAGCTAGCTCTTTTAGGGCGGCTATAATGTAGATATACTATAGGAAATAGTTAGATCCCTTTAGGTTATAGTTTATTCCTTTATATATTATATATATAGCTTCTATAGCCTAAGCTAAGTTAAGAGTATTATTATAGTAGCTTTAGGCTAATTTAGTGATTATACTATAAGGTATAAAGAGGCTAATATAGAGGTATAATACTTCCGCTAGTAGGGTATTACTACTTTAGTCTATCTAACTAAAGTAATCCTATATTAAGTGGTAGAAGTTAAAGTTACTAATAAGTAGTATATAGTTAGCTAGAAGCGTATTATATAATTATACTAGCCTTATATATATTATTCTATACTACCTACTATAGCCTTAACTAAAGCCTTACTTACTATCCTAATAATAATAATAATAATAATAGTATAATTATAAGGGTAATAAGCACTATTAATAGTAGTACTATAGCTATAAAGGCCTTAATAACCTATCCCTTAGCCTACTTATATACTAGGACCCACTTAATAAGGAGGGGGTTATATTAGGTACTTAAGATAGAGGTACCTTTATTAGTAGTAATACTCCCTTTAGGCTACTTTTTTCCCCTAATAGGAAGGAGGTCTAAAGGGGTAAAGCTTATACTAATATCTCTTAGGCCTCTAGCTTCCTCTCCCTACTTCTAGTACTAGTAGGCTACTATATACTATAGTAGAATAGCTTTACTCTTTATAAGGTAGTCCTATAGCTTATACTTATATAATAGCCTATATATAACTCGAATAGAGTAGGGCTTATAGGTATTTATAGGTATATTAGAAGGGTTAATCTCTTTAGGTAGCTTATAAAGCTCTATTTATATAAGAGTAAGGGTATAAAAGGAAATCTACTACTTAATAATTAAGAAGAGAATACTATTAGTAGTAAACTATACTTTATTTCTTTTCTATAGGATTTAGTTATTAATACTAAACTCTTACTTCCTCTAGAAGAGACCTAGCTTCTTAAAGACTATTATTAAGTCTCTCTAGCTTAATTATAATAGCTACTTTATATCTATATATAGGGACTTTATAATTAAGATTATAATATAGCTATAGTACTAATACTAGTTTATAGTATACTAAATAAGGCTATTACTCTAAGGAGTAAGCTAGGTATTTATTATATAGTTAATAGCGCCTTAAGGGTGCTAGCCTTCCTCCTAGAAGAGCTAGAGCTATTTCTTATAGAGTATAGTACTATTACTTATAATAAGCTTATTCTAAGCCGTAAAGAAGGTAGAAAAGCTTAAGTGCTATACTATTTATATTATCTTAGGTAAGACTATAGCCTTAGGGAAGAAACACTTAGCTTTAGTAAGCATATTTATATTTATATACTACTAGTAAAGAATATAAGGGGTACTATAAAAAGCTAGGTAGTTAAAGAGGGTATTAATAAGGGTAAGATTATAATTAGAGATTATAACTTATAGTAGTAGAATGCTATTTTTAACTATAAGCTTATCTAAGGCATTAAGAGCTTAGTAGAAATTATAATAAGTCTTACCACTAAGAAAAATAGCACTAACCTAAAAGGTTTACTATAAAAAGGTTAATCTATAAATATTAAATAATAGTATATTAAAGCGATTAGTCTTATAAGTACTATTAAAAAGTAATATATTAGGGTAGTATTAAAAGAGCTAAATTCTATTACCTAAGGCTAAAAACAGCCTAGTTAGGGAACCTTTTATATTTCTCTTATAGCGAAAAAAAGAGCCCTCTTTCTAAGGAAGTTAAATAACTACTTAACTAGTATATACCCTTAAAGCTTAATATAATACTACTTTATAAAGATATTTATTAGGTCTTAAGCCTTAATACTAGTAATAATATAGTTACTATCCGCTTAAAGTTTAATTAAGATTTAACTAGGTTTAATATTATTATTCTATATAGTAAGGATTATTAAGATTATAAGTATAATTTCCTAGGTATAGTATTAGGAATATATTTTAGTAGGTAGAGCCTTATAATTATATAGAAGGGCCTCTTTACTAGTAAGTGCCTTAAGTCTCTAGAGGTTATTACTAAGGCTCTTAACTATTATAAGCTAGTTTAAGCACTTTATTATCTAGCTACTTATAGTCTACCTCTTTTAGTTATAAATATTAGCTTTAGCTTTACTAATAGTAGCCCTACCCTTAGTATAGTAAAGTCTAACCTAGGTAAATTCTATACCTAAGGGCTATTTCTAGAGAATAATAAAGCTATAGCTAAGAACCTTCCTATAGTTATTAATAGCATTATAGGCAGCCTTAAAGGACTTAAAGGATAGGTTAGATAAAGTATGTATTTTTAGTAGTAGGCAAGTTAGTAGGGTTAATATTTATTAGATAACTATACTATAGATTTAGTATAAATTTATATAGGGAGCTAAGCATTAGCATCGCTAAAAAAACCAATCTACTTTTAGCTATAAATATATACTCTCTAGGTAAAAGTGTATGCTTTATAACTATAGCCTAATTTCTCTAGTAAGGCGTCTAACTATGAATCAGGAGATTATAGGTTTAATCCCCACTGTGACCTCATGTTTTTTTTTGGTTGCCTTTTCTAGCCTCCCATTTTGCTGTTCATTAGCGAGCGCAAAGTCACGCGTATTCTTGCTTGTAAATGCTTTAACTACCCTAGACCTCTGTCCCCCCAACCCCAACCCCAACCCCAACCCAAATGCTACGGGTCGCGCGGGAAATCGGCATAATTATACTGCAAAATCGCCCAGGCAATATCTTCGCTGCGGCCGGTTAGAATGGCTTGCAATTGTCGCCTGTCGCCTTGTTAGTACACGTTCTTGTCGGGTTGCGAAACGTTCGGGTACCAGTACTCCAGCATGGTTGCGGGGTTGTCATACACGGCACGCCAAAAAATGAGGCGGGGGGTGAAGCACCAGTTCAGCAGCTGCGGATCGAAGCCAGGTCCCATGAGGCCCAGATCATCTCTCTCGGGCTGGAATGTCTCGAGTTGACGGTCGACCAGGTCGATGAGGGCAGCTCCAACGCGCCCTTCCTGGTTGTTCATGTTCCTTTCGAGGCAGCTGAAGTCCTCCATGGATCGTGAATACACCCCGTCAATCCCGCGATCCGTGTAGACCATGTAATCCCCTTCTGTGAGATGGGTGTTGTCGATCGCCATCAGACCGAGAGCCGTAGCGTAGCCCTCCGAGAAGCTCGTCTCGTTCTTCACTCCCCCGCTGAAGCAGAAGCTGTGGGCGCCGCCTCCGTTGAAGGCTTCCTTGCTTCGAGCCAGGTAGTGCGCAAAGTGGCCATACTCGTGCGCCATGACGGCTGGGTTCTGCGCCTCGATGGCCGGGAGGTTGATGTACGGCACCTTGTCGCCGACTGAGAAGAAGGTGCCAGCCTGGGCGGAAGGGTACCACACGTTGACCTTTTCCATCTCGCCCGGTTCCGTGGCCACGCGTGTGCTGAAGAAGTCGGCAAGCGTGTGATACGTATCGGCCACCCACAGGCCCTTGGTGTACTCGTCGAACCCGTGGCTATTCGTGGTGGAGATGATCTCTCCGGCCTTGACCATCCAAGGATTGACTGACAAGTCCAGCTGGACGCGCGTCACCTGAAAGTCGTCCGAACTGCTGTTTCGAGTCCCCACGATGTAGTAGTCGCCCCGGAGCTCCGTGTACAAGGTGTGCGCGACGACTCTTTGGCCCGGAGAGATGCTGAACTGAAACAGCGCCTCTCCGTTCTCGTTCAGCGTCTCTATCGACTGCCAGGTTCCGATCTTACTGTCCCCGTCGTAGACATCCGCATGTGCCGTGACTCTCAGCAGCCGCACTGGTCTCTCCTTGAACTCGCGGTCCACGAACGTCACTCTCGCGTTGACGAAGGCGGGGAGAATATATTGGTCGTCTCGCGTTTCGTGTTTCTTCTTGTCGTCGGGAGGCGGTGGTGTCGATGACTCGGGATAAACCGTGACAGTCCGATACACCGTAACAGGATCGCACGAACACCCGGGGATTGTCGGATTCGTGACGGATGGTTCGTAAGCTGGGATTGTCGTGGTTGGTTCGACAATGGGGACAGTGGTTGATGAGCTTCCGTCCTTGGGGATAACCCTGTCCACGCGCTGGTACCCTCCGGCGCTTTCACCTGAGTCCTCCGGCGCAGTTTCGTCCTGGCCACCAGGGATAAACTGTTTGAGCCTCTGGATAATTGCTGAGTTGACTTTGGCGGCGTAGGTTCCAATGTTCCAGGCCGTCCATTGGTTGAGCGTGGCATTGTAAGTAATGACCGCACCGGTTCGTTGTACGGTGTAAAGATTCGATTGCCCATCGTTGATGTCGACAATCAGGAAGAGGTCCTGCCACGGCGCAGCTGGGATGTTGAAGGAGACTGATTGCACAAATTCCTTCGACGACAGCGGGGGCTGAGTCGTTGTAGTATAAACAAGAGCTCGGCCTGGGCTCTGGGCCTGGGAATCGGTCTCGTTCTGTGATAGGTACGGAGAAGTGTAAACGTTTAGGGTGGCGGTGTCTGCTCTGGCCTGGAGTCGGTGGATTTTGATGGGCGTGTCGATGAACAGTCGCACCTCGCCTCCGACGTTGTCGGTGTTGAAAGTGACCTCGCTGGTGGCAACCTCGACGGCCCAGCCAATGTCAGCCTGGGTTGCAGAAACAGAAGCAAAGAAACCCGCCAAGGCGACAAAATTCGTAAGACGGACCATGTCGACGGGATGGAGAGCGGTCGCCTGCTCTGGGATGGATCCCACAACGGCTTCTCTGCGAGGATGAAGAGGAGCGAGGGTTGTGTGTCTGCTTCACGACGCAGCCCACCTTGAAATACACCTTTCTGCGGGGGAACTGGTGCTTATGACTTCAGCTGGCTTTAGTATAAGCTTATTATTGGGTTTGGCGCACTAGCAACTTCGCCTTGGCTCGAAGGGACGAGCTGATGAGGCGCCATTCAGCCTCTCGACAACTTGATTCGGGGTCATTGGAACCCCCGTGCACCGCCTGGGGAGGGAGAGGCATTGGCGGCAAACCAGAGACCACTTGGAGGGGCTAGATCGGTCGCTAGGCTACTGATCTAGTACACACTGGGGTTGGAATGACATCGCCTCGACGCCTCGTTGGAGGGACAGGTGACAAGCGCTGAGCAGATTGGGTCGAGGCGTGCTAGCTAAGCGCCACTCATAGGGCTGGAGACGATTTAGTGATGGGAGCTTCCCACGGCCTCGGTCATTCACTTGGAAATAGGTGTCTTGGAAATATACGCTAGAATGCTCTCCTTGTCTCGCTTGATGAAACTTGCTACTTTGCGACAGCCAAGGAAGGCTCACTCATCCACAGGAACAACCACGCACTAACAACGCAACCCTCCTTCAGCCTTTTCAGCCGTTTCTCTAAACCGAACGGAGCCTCTCAAGCGTTGGACGCTAGGGTAGTGACTGCGATTCTTTGGGGTCTAGACCTCTAGCTTGGCGGTGTTGTGGCTGAGCGACCGCGGAAATCCCCAGTTCCGTGTCATGAGTGGTGGCTGGCGACCGCCATTTAACATAGATAGCATTGGCACGTCACAAGATGCCATAATAAGCAGCCATGTAGACTATCACTCCAGAGTGAGACACTAGTACGGGCAAAATGCGCGGTTATCGTGGAATTGGAGGTTTTTACAATCAAAATGGCCTCTACTTCAAACCGCCGGAGAGAATGATTTCCTGTCCGGTCATGTAACCAGTCTTGGCCATCCTAGACAAGTCATTAGCAAAATAACACATCACAAGGAGCAGGTGTCGTATGACGAACATCACCACTGCGTTGGAAACCTCCTCTGGCAAGCCCAAGCGGTGCACCGGGACGCTCCCGACGATGGCGAGGCCGGGGTCCGTGGCCCTCAAGGCATCCATATCAGTGTTGCTTTTCCAGGTTCTGTTCTTGGAGGTTAGCTTCTTTAATCTTGCGATTCGATGAGAGATCGTACGTTGCCTTGGGTTCCGGTATCATTCCAGTTGATCCAATCATGGCGGGCAGGACCTTTCCAAATCAGAGATTTTATACAACGGCGTTGTAGGTAAGGGGAAATTGCTCACGACATTCACAGTGACACCTTCGGGAGCCAGCAGTGTGGAGAGGTTCAGGCCCATGGAACTTCGCAGATGATTAGCATGCAGTCTCTATCACCTGAGGAGAACTTACCTGAGGGCTCCTTTCGTAGCGGCATAGTGACACCCATTGATGCCTCCGCCTCGGCTCGCAATGCTTCCCACGAGGATGACGCGCCCCCAGCCCTGTGCTCTCATTCCCAGCAAGCATCCCTTTGTGACAACGAACTGGCTGCGAGAGTTGACTTCCATCAACTCATCCCAGTCATCTTCCTCAATGTCTTGGATGTCGCGAATTCGCTTGCCGAGGCCGGCGTTTGCCACGAGGATTGAAATGGCCTTGTGCTTGGGAGCCACTTGTTCGTGGTTGAGCACGTTTGAGACGAGGTTCCGCGTCGATTCTCGAACGGAAAGATCTGCAGCTACGCAGACGAAGAGCTGTGACGGGTACAAACTGCGAAGGTCTTTTGCAATTGCTTCTGCTTTGTCCTATCATTGCGCCAGCAGCATTAGCCACGGTTGCAGCACAGGAGATTTCTGAGAAGTAGTGCATCTCAGCTCATACCTGACTTGAAGAGTAATGCAATGCAACATCACAGCCCTCAGCCGCTAAGGCTCTTACGCACGCCGATCCAATGCCACCACTAACAAAATGTCAACTGGGATCATGAATTGAGTTACTCGGCGAGGAGATGCCTACCTGGCGCCTGTGACAAGCGCTAGTCTCCCCTGGACCGCATTGTTCGCGGCTTGGAGATGGAGTGTCGTCATTGAGGGCAAGATAATAAAGGTAATAAGACAGAATACTACCGTTCCGAGGGTGGGATTGTGGGAGAAATGAAGCGTATGTCGTCAGTTGAAGCGCATAGTTAAAGCCAGGACGAAAAAGCTGTGCGGGGAAGCTGACCAATGGCTGACTTGTGGAGTCCGCACCGGTGATGGTGTGATCAGGGGCTGGAATAAGTGAGATGAAGTATTCGCAACGAGGAAGGATAATATTCCGGAGAAATTTGATTTTAAACGGATATTGAAGCCACGTTACGGGATTTTGAAGACAGAAGCGGAGTCTACAACTCCCCTGCAATTGTCGTGACAGTTCACATCTATTGTTTGCACCCATTGCAACGTATAAATCGACATATATTTATTTATTTATTTATTTATTTATACCTAATTTAGCTAATAGCTTTCCAGTCCCTCTTCTAAGTAACTTAGACTAATCTATAATAGGAGGGAAAAACCCTAATAGTAAGCTATAGGATGAAAAACCCCTTACTACTCTCACCCGAGGGGGAAGCAAGTCGGGCTCAGTACGTATGCACAGTAGCGTATAGTATGGGCAGGTCTGCTTTACAAGAAAAGCTAATCGCGTGCCCGTAATGATGAATCCTTATAGGGCTTGGCCCGAATTGTATGCCGGAACTCATTCGATCCTAGGGCGGGCTTGGGTCGCTCACGCTATTCCTCGTCCTCCTAGGCATCATCCTCATCGACTGGCATTGGTATGCCTTCTCTGACTTTCGATAGCATTCGCTCTCTTATTAGGTCAATTGGCCCAAACACCGCAGGGGCAGGACCCGGACCCGGGTCCGGTCCAGCCCGGGGCCGCTTCGGGGGCCGCCCAGGCCCCCTCCGGGCAAGGTGGTTCGGTGCCGTAGATGGTGTTGGTGTCGATGATGCCGCTGCATAAATCGACATGTACTCTTCTAAGGGATAATATTTGTTTCCATTACTCATATAGAAATATCTTATTTTTAGAAGCACATGGCTTAGAGCCTCAAGCTCTGGTTAATTCGGGCGGCATTCAGCCGAACGCACAGCTCCATCACCTTTAAATACCGCGCGTACCGATTCGTTCCAACAACATACGGGTTCGGTAGGGTGCAGTGACGTCCGGAGCACTGGCGATTAGCAAGAACGTCCAGATGTTGCATCGTGTGGTCTTGGGTTTGATGATTGCTCAGTAGCACATCGGCCTCGCGTTCCTTGACCCGCTTGGCAAACTTCTGGAACGACTCGATCTGCGTCGCCTTGTCCGCTGCACTAGAGGGGATGCCTCCTCCGCCGTAAAGCCCGGCTAGGTGCTTCTTGCCACGGTCGTACACGGGAAACATCAGCGAGATGCATCCTGGTGTGTGTCCCGGAGTCGCGTAGATTTCCACAGAGGTGTTGCCGACAGTCAGTGCATCTCCCCCGTCGAGCACCTTTTGTCGAACCGGCGTGCCGTCTATTTCCGAAAGAGCCTCCCATGCGAGTTCAGAGGCGTAGACCGTGATGTTGTACGTTTTCTGGAGCCAGAGCGCGCCGCCGTAGTGATCGAAGTGCTCATGGGTGATGATGAGCGCTTTCACGTCGCCGCCCTCGTAGCCAAAGGCCTGCAAGCCAGGGATGATAACTTGCTCTGCCTGGTCGGGGTTGTCCATGGAATCAATGAGAATCAATCCCTCGCCGGTGTCGATGGCCCACGACGAAACACCCGACGCGCCAACGAAGAAGAGCGAATCGAAGGGCTTCGCGGGGGTGATGAATCCCGCTGTTTGCGCAGCGCTGCCAATCTCGGGGTATTTCTGACCGGAGTTGATGCATCGGTGCTGGTATTCTTGCCACAGATCGGGCCACGCGACTTGCTGCGCCTCGGCTTGCCAGTGGGAGACGTTGGAGGTCTGGGCATTGGGAAACTCGGTTACTTCAAACCATGTCGAAAAGTCAGTCTTAGACGAGTCTTGGCTACGTACAGGGTTGGCGAAGAATGTGGAGGACAGGGCCAGCCACAGAACCTTAGAGGACATCTTGAAGCTCAAGTGTGTGCTCCACCTGAATCTTCAAATCATATGACGGTCTAGGTGGTGCAGTGACAGAGGAGTCTCAGATACGTAGTTTTAACAGTCTTAAATATCTAGATGTCTGCACTCGTATCCTATGCCATGACCCATTGCAATTTCACCGCAAGATAAAGTAGTTAGAGACATATCCATGCTCGTGAATCCTAACAATTGGACGGACTAAATGTAGGGGCGGGGTGATGCGTGGAAACATGAACTATCACCGTCGTTTGAGGTGGGAATTTACAAGGAACAAGAGACACATGATCACTCATTCCTAGGTCCTGAAGTAACGTCGAGTATGCTATGAAGTACCGGGATCAACATTTCAAGGATTAGAGTGCAGAGCCGAGGCACGGAAAACCTAGGGAAAACGGACGGATAAGTTGGCGTGCGGAGGGTCGGAGCGGAATAGGCGGATTCAGGCCGGATTTCGGAGCCGGCTTCGGTCTTCACCCGGGATTTCAAGGGCTGGGCCTTTGTACATCCAGATTCCATGGATATTATTTTATTATGAAATATCTTTTCTAAAGTTATAGAATTATATAAATTTGCCTTCGAACAATGCTGATTGGTCTCAACTCGTTACACTGAACGTAAAATAAAATTTCACAATGACTACATAGAAACAGTCATAGTGAGAGAACTGTGGTGTCTAAAAAACGGCATTAATCGCTACCTTAATGCGCCACAGGACTTTTCGACGATCTTATTCGTAATTGTTTCCCCTGTAGTTCTGTATCGTGCATGGTGCTTTCGGTGATTTACGGAATATTGGCGGGTATCAACTTCATTGAGGGTCTTGTAGTCGTAACCTGGAAATGGGCTGAAGATATAAGAACCGACTCGTATCGGTTGGCTCGGGATGATGGATTTGATTCTCTGTTGTCCGCAATATTACTCCCTGCAACTGGGTTGACTATGCCACCAGACGCAGGATGAAGTCGCAGTGTGCGCTAAGAAGGGACGGGAAACCACTCTAAGTGTGGTAATGAGCATGTCGCAAATATATCGTCTGTAGATAAAAGATTATTGAGCTTCAATCATGTCTTGGCTTGGCGTATTTCTGAAATGGCAGACGATGCGGCGGAGTAGACTATTGTAGGCGAGCAGGGGTATCTAAAGGTCATGCCCGGATACAAGGTAGTAGACGGCCAATGAAGATGGATCAACTAGAGCAGTTGGTCAAACAAATTAATCAAATCCCCAGATTCATTTTATTGTAGAGTAGATGTAGCATGTATATGCGTATTAGTTGTCAACCCTAACCGTCATTATCACCATGACTCAGTCAGACATTACCTATTTACAACGGTGGTTCTGTGCGTCTATACCTTTCAGAACCATGGTACACATAAACAATACCCAGTGTCTCGTCACAACGAGCGGGGAGAGATGGAGCGGAGGTTCTTTTGGATTCCGTAGGCTCGGCACTTGCAGGACACTGCAGTGCTCGCCGATCTTTGCACACTTGAGTGACCGCGTGCAACACCATTTTGTGTTCATGCGTCACACACTGTAACCCTGCTGGCCCGGGTGATGCCCTACGAGGAAAAGCCAGTTGCGATCCCACAGGGTAGCTCGTCAGCAGCGTCGAACCAAAACCCGAGTTCCTCCATACCAACTTACCCGCGCCTCGCCAGATGGAGAATACCGGCTGACTGCTTCGAGTTTGCAGTCTCTAGGAGATAAATCTGGATTCCACCGTGCTGCTCATCCCGACTTCGCCCGTTGTTTTTTCTTGGCTGTCATCTTGGCGACCCCGCAGTGTGCTGATGCCGCAGCAATTTTGCCGAAAACTCGGGGTCCCGCATCACGACGCCGCCCATCTGACCAACTTCCCCGTGGGGAGGGTTGCGGGGTAGTCGAGCAATAAGGTTATCTGGACGGTGATCAGCGATCATGGCGGTTTCATTCGCCAAGTTTAATTTATCCCTGCATTTCGTAAGTGGGCGTTGTCGTCGAGCACCGCGATGGGTTCTCGAGCGGTGCGTATAAAAGGACGTCTTGATTCCGTACCAGGGCCCTCACGATATCCTCACCACTCAACCTCTCAATTCTCAACACAGTTTCTTAAACGCACAGGCAGGAAGATTAGGTTTGGTTAGCCACTATGGGCTTTAGTACTCATGCATCGGGGACAAATGACCCCCCCGAAGTGCGGAATTGGCGTATACACTTGATTGCCTTGGTTGCAAGCATGTCTGCCCTTGCCAGTGAGTGTCCAGGGCGACTTGACGGATGTTGTTTGTTTGTGTGCTGAACCGTTCTCCCTGTGCAGTGGGCTACGATACCGCAGTTATCGGGGGAACGATGGCTCTGGACTCGTTCATCCGTGACTTTGGGCTTGATGCCGGTGACCAGGTGTCCCGCAACACGGTCCAGGGTAACATTGTTTCCACGTTCCAGGTACAGGATAATATCACAAAAGGGCCAATTCTGCTACGTACTGACTGCTGCTAGGCCGGCTGCTTCTTTGGCGCGCTGCTGACGTTTCCGATCGCTGAGAAATGGGGTCGCAAGAAGACGGTCATTGGAGCGGCCTTGGTGTTTCTACTAGGCGGCACATTGATGACAGCTGCAAACGGAAACATGAACATGATCATCGGCGGCAGGGCGGTAGCAGGCCTCGGCATCGGCGCATCGTCTCTCACGGTCCCCGTCTACATCGCCGAGACCGCGCCGCCGTCCATCCGCGGGCGCCTGGTCGGCATCTTCGAGATCGCGTCGCAGGGAGGCGGCATGCTGGGCTTCTGGATCAACTACGCCACGGACCGGACCATCGACGTCAACTCGAGAACGCAGTGGGTCGTGCCCCTCGCGATCCAGCTCATCCCCGGCCTGGGCCTCTGCCTCGGCATGATGTGGTGCCCCGAGTCCCCCCGCTGGCTCGCGCGCGGCGACAACTGGGAGGACGCCGAGCGGATCCTCAGCCAGATCCGCGGCCTGCCCCGCGAGCACGCGTACGTCCGCCACGAGATGGGCGAGATCCGCGCGCAGGTCGAGGAGCGCAGCACCAACCGCATGGACCGCAAGCAGCAGTTCAAGAAGCTGTTCCAGAAGGGCGTGCGCAACCGCATGGGCATCGGGCTGGCGCTCATGTTCCTGCAGAGCTTCACGGGGGTCAACATCATCACGTACTACTCGCCGCGCATCTTCGAGAGCCTGGGCGTGTCGGGCACGTCGCTGCGGCTCTTCTCGACGGGGTTCTACGGCATCGCCAAGACGCTGGGCATGTTCCTGTTCACCTTCTGGGTGGTGGAGCGCGTCGGCCGGCGCAAGGGGCTGATCTGGGGCGCCGCGCTGGGGTGCGTGCCCATGTGGTACATCGGCGGGTACGTGATGGAGGCGGATCCGGCGGCGGCGGCGGCGGCGGGCGTGGTGAACCGCGACGGCTGGGGCTATCTGGCCATCGTGTGCGTGTACATCAACGCCGTTATCATCTGCGCGACGTGGCAGGGCATCACCTGGACGTACGCGAGCGAGATCTTCCCGCTGGACATCCGCATGCTGTGCGTGGCGCTGACGACGGCCGACACCTGGCTGGGGTCGTTTATCATTGCGCGGTCGACGCCGTACATGATTTCCGACCTCGGGTACGGGGCGTATTTCTTCTTTGCCACCGTGCTGGTGTGCATGGGCATCTGGGCGTTGTTCTTTGTGCCGGAGACGAAGGGTGAGTACAGATCTGAGATGGCCTCGCCAAGAGCCCTCACTAGCATAGCCCGTTGGGTGATTGCTTTTTGGACCTTCCCCTTCGGTTCTGCTGGAATACGAAGCTGATTTACTATTCCAGGTGTCACCCTCGAGGAAATGGACGCCCTCTTCGCAAGACCCGTGTACAAGACGGTTTGGGCGCAAATACGACGCAAGGAACTGGTCCCTGGTGTGCGGTCCGAATCCCCATTCGACAAGGCCACGGCTTTGGAAAAGGAAGGTTAGAGGTATCGAGCGTAGTCTGGCCTAGGTAGTCAGTCATTGGGGCTTTTGTGAGAAACCCTGACACCTTTCATAGCAAAACAAAGGGGCATCGACTGCGCTCACCCAACAGCAAATTCCCCTTTTGCCAATTGCAATTTCTGTTACGCCGCCGACGCCTGCAATCAACGGGTTGCAGGGCATGTGATAGCACCGCTCCATCTGCCGTCGCCTACTGGCCACGGTCCGGGAAATGCCAAGAATGCATCACATGGGACCCCCCCCCCCCTCCTACTATAGTAGACTAATTGCTTGCTTGCGTTGCCCCGTTTCACCTGTGGTCTGACAGCCAAGCTCTGACCTTCCTTGTTGGACTTGGGCGTGCTGAGTGCCAAGCCCGCGGATGGCATCAGTCCAGTCCAGTGTCGCCGGCCGGTCGGTGGTGCATTGCATCGCCACGATTAGAAACGGGTGAGATTAATAGTTTCTGGTCTTTTTGTCGACGGACGGACGGTCTGTGCATGAATAGGATGGAGATGACCAGAGCTTCCGGAGAGAGCGGAGTTGATCCACCACATCTGCCATCGACAGTAGTCGATACGGATAGCCCTATGGCTGGGATCAATGCTGGTTTTCATTAGTAATTGCTACAGCACGGCCATTCGAAGGCGATTTATTGTTCACCCCCAGCTGAAAGAGAGCGTCCCAATGGAGCATGAGCATCGACGACAAGGCAATGGAGGGGTAAGTAAGCTGGAGGCGCAAACTGGTGATGCTGACCTCGTTGCACGCGTTCATTGGGAGAATCGCATTGCATCGCCAACGCATTTTGTTATTTTCCTTCCCCTTTGAGAAGGTCCAACTATCCACAGCTTTGTTCCCAATCTAACTAAACCACCCCCTGGTCCCACAGAACTTCGTCTGGAAGGCTCGGCGGACGTTCTAGTCTTTCTAGAATGATGCATCCCGCGATGGACGCACGCCCGGCCAGATCCGAGCCCAGACGTTGCAGCGGCCAAGTCTTCGTTCCTCGATGGCATGCGTGCGTCTGTTCCCGCGGCCCTTCCATGCTTGAGAGTGGTGGTGAAGAAAAGGTTCCGCCGTCCTGGAAGCCTCGGCGCAACACCCCGTCACCCCCGTGTCACCAGCCTTGCCACTTGGCCTGCCGCCAAGTCACGTCGTCGTCGATAGCAATTAAGGTTGCTACTGGCGGGCGATGGGATTGGCTCGCAGGGGGCGCCACTTAATAAAGACTAAGTACTAAACAAGGTGGTGATGTTGGTGTGGAGGGGGAGCAAAAAGAGACAACCTTCTCACAGGTACAGACTACTAACAGGATGCTTACTCTCGCACCTCACCCTCACTGTCACCCTCACAGGCACGATACAACCAACACTCAACGTGCCAAGCCCCAGCGGCCCCCGACGATCGATCCCTCGACCTTCCTTTCTCAGCATCCACGCCGTCCCGCCGTCGCCCCCTCCCCTGGGACAAATGCCAAGAGGCCGACTTATTGGGTCACGCGGCCAAGCGAGATAAGCAGCGATCCTACCTGGCTCGCTTGCCAAGGTGCGGGGATCCCGACGGAGCCTCTTGGCGTTGATACAAAAGAAAGGACTTTATACACCATGGACGTACTTGGCATGTATCTACAGCGCCAAGTCCGCCAAGCCTGCTATCAGAGATAGAGAGAACGGCCAAGACCTTCCACCATCCTTGGCTCGGCTTCTTCCCACTGCGTCTCTCAAGGAGTAGGTTCCCTCCCCGGGACAGCCAACCTGGGCCCGTTGTCGCCGCCCCGGTTGGCTGGTTGGTCGGTCGCCCGTTTGCCTCGCCTGATACCGCCATGCATCGCCGTCTTGGCGCATACACAGGGAGAGACGACTCGTTGCTGTCCTTCGTACGGTGTCCGTCTGGGATCGACCTGCGTCTTCTCCTGCCTGTTTGGCCATCGCGCGCAAAATGTAGTGCGACGTCGTGCATGGTGCAAGCCCCTCTGATAAAATGGCCTCCCCGCGCTCTCTTGTTGACGGACGATCATCCTTTTCCTCTGTGACAGGTCTGTGACAGGTCTGTGATCCAAGACCCCTGATTCAGCGACTTTTCTCGCCGGCTTCTTCTTCTTCTTCTTCTTTCTTTCTTTCTTCTACTCTATCTGCGAGAAGACTGCGCGCAACCATGTCCAAGGACGCTACCCTCGACGTGGCTCCCGCCACGCCGCCCTCCCCCATTGGGGATGCCGAGAAGGTGGGCGATAGCATGCCCTACATCCCCGATGATCGCCGCGAGAAGGACTTCATGACCCGCAACGGTCTCAACTTGCGCTCCTTTACACGACGTACGTTCACACTGGGCTTTGCGCCTCAATTCTCATTTGGCTGCTTTTCGTATCCGTTGCTCACATCACTGCAGGTGACTATGGAACCGGCGAGGTCGAACTCGACCGTTCCATGAAGAAGCGCCATCTGCACATGATTGCCATTGGCGGTTCAATTGGTGCTGGCTTCTTCGTCGGATCTGGCGGTGCCTTCACGAAGGGTGGCCCCGCGTCCGTCCTCATCTGCTTCTCTATCGCTGGTGTCATGATCTTCAACGTCGTCCACGCTCTCGGTGAGCTCGCCGTCATGTACCCGGTTTCTGGTGGTTTCTACACGTACTCGACTCGCTTTATCGATCCTTCCTGGGGCTTTGCCATGGGCTGGAACTATGTGAGTTTCTTCCCACGCGCTCGCATACCAAACACTTTACTAATCGGTTCACGCTTAGGTCTTTCAATGGCTCATCGTCTTACCGCTCGAACTGACAGTCTGCTCATTCACGGTTCAGTACTGGAACAAAAACATCAGCGAAGCAGTCTGGATCACCGTCTTCTGGATCATCATCATCGTCGTCAACATCTTTGGTACGCTGGGCTACGCCGAGGAGGAGTTCTGGAGCTCCTGCTTCAAGCTCGCCGCCACCGTCATCTTCATGATCATCGCCTTGGTCCTCATCTGCGGCGGTGGTCCCTCGAACGGCATATACCACGAGTACTGGGGCGACCGTCTTTGGTATAACCCCGGTGCCTTCCAGAACGGCTTCAAGGGCTTCTGCTCCGTCTTCGTCACCGCCGCCTTCTCCTACGCCGGCACTGAGCTTGTTGGTCTTGCTGCTGCCGAGTCCGCGAACCCTGCCCGGGCTCTCCCTGGTGCTATCAAGCAGGTCTTCTGGCGTATCACCCTGTAAGCCCCACCGAAATGAATATCCCCTCCACCGTGGAAAAGTACTGACGCTGCCTAGCTTCTACGTTCTCGGCCTCACCTTCGTTGGCCTGCTCGTCAGCTCCCAGGACGAGCGTCTCCTCAACGCCGCCAACCCCTACGCCGAAGGCACCTCGCCCTTCGTCTTGGCTGCCAAGGATGCCGGTCTCAAGGGCTACGACCACTTCATGAACCTCGTCATCTGTGTCTCCGTCGTCTCTATCGGTGTTTCTTGCGTCTACGGTGGCTCTCGTACTCTCACTGCTCTTGCCCAGGAAGGATACGCACCCAAGGTCTTCACTTACATTGACAAGTCTGGCCGTCCCCTCGCATCCGTCGTCTTCCTTCTTGCCTTCGGCCCCATCGCCTACATCGTCCTGGCCTCGTCCGGTGCCATTGTCTTCGACTGGCTGCTTGCTCTGTCTGCTCTTGCTACCCTCTTCACCTGGGGATCCATCTGCGCGGTATGTTGCATCCCTCCCGTCTCCCTTTCAAACCAGCCGTTCTAGTTCTAATGAACCATTTTTAGGCCCACATTCGATTCCGGAGCGCTTGGGCTTACCACGGCCGCTCACTGGATGACATCCCCTTCCACGCCGTCGGTGGCGTGTGGGGTTCGTGGCTGGGACTCTCCCTCTGCTTCATCATCCTCATCGCTCAGATCTTCGTCGCCATTTGCCCCTACGACCAGGATGGAGTCGGCGACGCCGAGAACTTCTTCAAGCAGTGCCTTGCTCTTCCCGTCGTTCTGCTCTTCTGGATCTGCGGCTACTTCTGGAAGCGCACCGGCTGGCTCAGGCTCGACCAGATCGACGTCGACGCTGGTCTCCGCGAGCACAACTGGGATGAGATCAGGGCCTACCGTGCCAAGGTCGCTGCTTTGCCCGCGTGGCGCCGCTTCCTGCACAAGATTATGTAGGCTTACCTTGACTGATTCATCCTCAGACTTGGTTCGACTTAGACAACCATTCATCATACCATACCTAGTACAACTTGATTTTCTCCAATATTGACTACAGATAGCTGAGTCAGAATGTCATTTAGTTAATTCGACCCCTTGGGCCCTGCGCCTTCGGTTAAAGCCTGTCCATTCCCCTTGCAATGAACCCATGTTTACCTCGCCAAGTCTCCATCTTAGCCTTGCGGTAAGTTATATCATCATCTTCTGACATGACGGTGAGAATGGAATCATTTTATTCAATTCCACTTTATAATGAATGATCAAGTGGGATGCCTATTCATTCCTTGTTTTCCACGCCCTTTTCATAACTCGACCGGTGGGATGTGGGATGTCTCCGAGTGGGATGCCTGTACCAGACTGACTAAGCCTCTGGCCACCCTCTCCATCGTCCTTATATGGCTTGGAGGACGTCCAGTGAGATCTTTCTTGAGAGCCGTCTATCATTACAATCCTCACTTTAAATCTACCTCCAAACTCTTCACGCACTTACACAGCTCACACAATGTTAGATGATACCTTGTCATATCTTTTCAAAGACGCCGCACAGTCTCACCACAACAAGTCCTGGCGCGAGCAAATTCAGCACTATGAGGAACATCTGGACCATTTCGAGACATCAACGAAGCTGAGCATTCTTCAAGAACTGCTCTGCGTGCGCCTCCCGTTTCCACCACTGCCGGAACATATCCTGCAGCAACTCGACGCCATACTTGATCTCCGGAGGTCCCACCAGTTATTAACAAAAGCCGGGTCGCTGCCACCGCTAGCGGTATCGACGCGAGATGGAAACCCAGATATCAGGATCAGTCTTTGGAAAGGGGACATCACCACATTGACCGATGTCACTGCAATCACCAACGCTGCCAACGGGAAAATGCTGGGATGTTTTCAACCGACTCATCGGTGCATCGATAATATTGTTCATTCATGGGCTGGGCCTCGATTACGAGCAGAGTGTTTCGAGCTGATGCAGAGCAGGAAAGGTGATCTCAAACCGGGAGAGTCGGTTGTTTCACATGGTCACAATTTGCCAAGCCCCTTTGTCATCCACACCGTCGGCCCTCAGTTGCTTAACGGTGCATCCCCCACAGAGGAGGACGCTGCACAGCTTTCTCGATGTTATCACTCGATACTTGATGCCTTGGAGTTACTGCCAGCTGGTAAAGATGGGAGGAAGTCGGTGGCTCTCTGCTGTATTTCCACTGGTTTGTTTGCCTTTCCGGCCCAACAAGCAGCCCAAATTGCAGTTGAGACAGTATTCTCTTGGCTTGAGAAACACCCCACCACGACAATCACGGACGTCATCTACAACACATTTACTGATGTCGACACTGAGATTTACCGCCAAGTCCTCCAATCGCTCCCGAAAACATGGACTCCCTGCCTTGACAGCCAAGCGGCCCCCTCAATTCAGTCCGACTCCCTTGAAAAAGCTCGCCAGTGGCTCGACTCTGCAGACGCCGTCCTCGTCTGCGCTGGGGCTGGATTGTCAGCCACCGAAGGTCTAGACTATACATCAGCATCGCTGTTCAAGAAGCACTTTCCGGGTTTTCTGAAGTACGGGCTGCGGACACTCTACAGTGTTTTTGGGTTCACGGGCTGGCCTTCTGAGCAAGATCGATGGGGATATTTCTTCACCCACCTAAACATGGTCAGCACCTGGCCGGCATCTCCAACATACCAGAAGCTCATCTCCAGGCTTGTTGAGTTTGGACCGAATACTCATGTTCGGACATCAAACGCAGACGGATTTTTCGTCGCAAACGGCTGGCCTGCTGAGCAGTTATCGACGCCTCAAGGTTCATATGGAATTTTCCAGTGTCTTAAAAACTGCAAACCTGACGCCATCGTTGAATCGGCACCTCTGGTAACTGACGCCCTTTCTTCTCTGGATCCCGCAACGCAGAAACTTTCCGATCCCGAGAAGGTTCCTTATTGTCGGTTCTGCGGGAGCAAGATGAGTATCTGTGTAAGAGCCGGGTCGTGGTTCAACGAGGAGCCTTTCAGGGCAGCTGAGAAGAGGTGGAGAGGATGGAAGAACAGAGTACTCCGCGATGGCAAAAGAGTTGTCATTTTGGAGCTTGGCGTGGGTATGAATACTCCCGGTGTGCTCAGATGGCCGAATGAAGATCTTACGTCGGAAGCAAATGGGAATGTCAGGCTTGTTCGGGCCGGGCTGGGGCATGAAGTGGCTGTCCCGTTTAATATGGAGGAGGCTGGGCTTGCGACTACTATAGAAGGGGATTTGAAAAAGATTATAGTAGAGCTGCTTGGGTAATTCATATTATGTATTATGCCTGGAGAATGGAGATGGTCTAGATTCGGCGAATTATGCCTAAAGAAAATGAGCAAAGCCTAATGTGGTCATTCAAAATCTGGCTTCTGGCATTATAAGTCTAAATACGAAATACGGCTTCTGCTTTGTACCTAAAGATGTCTTGGACACTACTGACCAATGCTTGCTTTTCTGGCAGGTTTGGCGTACATGGCTTCTCGTAGCGTCTTGTCAGCAATTCATAAAGTCACGCCCAGCAATCTCTCCTTGTTGTTCAATATTAATAGCAATCCCACTCAGGTCTTCAAATGGCCTCAGCTCGACGGCATATTCCGGCAGATGCTGCCAGACAACCCATTTCGGTTTCAGCCCCAAGCCAAGCGGGAGGCTCTGGCCAACGATGGCGCCCAACCAAAGCGAGTACTGCATCGTCATCTGCCCCAGCAGTCGAGCAGCAACCGCGCCACGCTAATTGTCGTCAGCCAATGTCCTGCAGAGGCATTGGTTTTTGTCAGAAACGACCTGCGCCGTGGCGTTCGCGCTTGTAGAGGCCACGAAGCGATGTGTGGTTTGTATGGTCGTCTTTATTTGGCTACTTTATTTCAGCTGGGGATGTTGGGGGATACCTGGTTGTCGGGAGGCGGAATTCATAAGACCAGGTCGGGCCCGTGGCTGAAGGCTCTCCTGCTGTGTTCCTTGAATGTTTGTAACCTGGCTGATAGCCATCACTCATTGTGTGCTACTTATTTGGCAAACACTTAAAGATATACACATCCAGTCTTGACCTATTCTCCACCATGTTTCGCCACACAAGCATCCTCCTCTCCGCCCTCGCGTTTCTTGCGTCTAAGGTCGTCTCCGCTCCCGCCGATAACTTCATCCTCGACTTCCCGCCCGGCCACCAAAACTATCCTCTCCTGGCCATCCAAAAGCACCTCATCAAGGGCATGTATCAGTGTGTCGAGCAGTTCCACCGTCCCAATGTTGTTGCCTGGACCAACGGAAACGAGTGGTGGCGACGGGGCGTGGCTCGATACTTCGACGGGCTTGCTTACCCGGCGACGGCTGCTATTATGAACCGGGGCCACTATCCAGAGGAATACCAACATGACATCCCTTTCTACCAGAACAAGGAAGCAACAGCTCTCTTCTTCCACTTCGCTGACGGCCTCGCTGGCTGGACTCCCACCGACGTCCACAACTGGATGAAGGCGCATCCTAACAAAGCCAACTACGACCAGGAGCGCACATCGCTCTCTATCGATACCAAGATCACACCCCGCCTCTTCCATCGCTTCATACTCGCGTGCAAGGACAAGACGATCAAATACCCCAACGGCCAAAAGATCGCCTCGACACTCCGCGGTCCACCACAACGCGCCCACAGCGTCGTCAACGTCGCCCAGGTCGGCGGCGAGTACTCCAAGACCATCGCCATCAGCGCCTGGAAGGGTGCCACGCACGTGTTCCCGATCAAGGCCGGGAAGACAATGCGTGTATCGATGGAGGTCGAGGCTGGCATCGAGTGGAGCATCCGCAAAGTTGGGACGACGGCTTGGAACACTGGTGATCGGGGCCGGAAGGTTACTATTGCGGCTTCGTCGGGTGCAGACACCAAGTACGAGATTGCAGTGAGTTCGACGAGGGACGATGCTGGTTCGGGGTTGAGCAGGGTGAAGATGACGAGGACTGCGTAAGGTGAAGGTGTGATTGATATTTGCAAGTTGGGAAGATTGCTACGTGGATACTTTTCGTTCTACTTCTATTATTTGTACACAAAACATTACCTTTATTGAAATTCACATAGGTATTTGCTGTGTCGGTTAAGAAATGAAGTAGTGATTCGACGTATATTGATCAGTGCACCACATCAAGATAGGCGAGCCAAGTTGTGACGAGTTGAAACCCCCAAGCTTGTCTACTAAAGATATTCATTAACCAACGCCATTCTACTCCGTTGAGAATGCCACTGTCGGGATAAGAAGCCAAAAGGCTGGTATCGTAATTCGTAAACTCCGCCCATATCCCTGGGTCCCAGTGCCGCGATGGGCAACGCAATGCCCTATGAATCCCACAGACACCAGCCACGCTAGAATACTCAAGAAGTATCTATCCGGGGCGAAATGACCCTGTATCTCGTCATATCTGTGGCACACCCTGGATACCTCAGTTGTCACTCCAGCCCTTCTTGATGGCATCAAGAAACTCCTTGATAGTATCGCTCTCCTTCTCCTCTTTGCCCTCTTTTCCATTATTATCATCCTCTCCTTCCATTTTAGACTTGAACCTCGCGACGATGAGATCCCGCGCAATCTTGGGGGACGCGAGCGCCAACTCCTCCTCCAGCTTCGCCTGGCTGATGACCTTTCCGTTGCACAAGGCTTTCACCAGCGTCTCAACCAAGTGCTGGCAGTTGTTTGACAGGAGGCGATACCGAGGGTGAAGAGCCATATGGGCAAGGCCTGGGGATCGCGTTAGAAAAAGTGCACGTAGAACCCTGCTCGTTCCGGGTGCTCACCCAACTCTTGGATCTCCGTGTGGGATTTGGTGGTCTCTCCGACGTAGTAGCAGGAACTCCAGCTCTGCACAAACGCCGAGGTAATCTCAGCCACGCGGAAGTAGTTCTTGCCGAGCGCGGTGAGCTCCATGCGATCGCTCATCAGATCGTAGCAGTAGCACGTTTCCAGCCCGCGGTCGATGACGCATACCGCCCAGTGGCTCACGCTGTCGAGGCTCATACCAACGTGGCGGGCTAAGAGCGTGTACGTCTTCTCCGACAGCTCGAACTTGCCGAAGGAGATGGGCACCGTGACCAGGAAGACGGCCCGGTGGTCGGTGTTGTCGTCGTGCACCAGCGGGGCCATCTCGGTCATCGAGTCGCCGGTGAGCTTCGACGTGACCAACTGGAGGAACTCATTCCGTAGCCGGATCTCCTCGGCCCGTTGCTCGTCCTCGGTCTTCACCGCGCGGGTCTTCTGGCCTTTGCGCTGCTCCCTACAGATTCATCTCCGGTCAGCATCTATCCCGCAGTCCCGTAGGCTTCCATTGCTGGCAGAGTGAGGCACCATTTCTTGGAGAGGCTCGAATAGGCGCGAGAAGCCCCGCTAGCCGCTGCTAGCTTGGACAGGGTGTCGAAGGCCATGGCAGGCTGGGGTTGCAACTGTGAAACTCCTGTTCAGACAGATAATTAGTGCGAGTGTGGGCTTGCGGCTTTTGTGAATCTTTCGCACGTCCATGCCACAGCGAGGCGTCAGACCACTAGCCCGTAGCGGTTTAGTGAGCGCCGAGACATTCGTCTGCTTGTTTTTTATAGACTACTCGGTAAGCACGCGGTGGGTCTGTAGCTTGCTGCGCCTCCGTGACACGACAGATACTGCAACGTTAGATACGGCTGGCCTCAGGGAGATGGCACATCTTATTGCAGATTATTGCAGAGAGAAATTATAGAAAGTCCTGGATTGCTGTCCTTCGCCGTGGCCTCCCGCTAGCTTATAAAATATCATGTCATCTGGGCAAGTGTCAGCAGGTCTAGGCCAAGGTTGATGGCGTCAACTTCCCTGTCGAAGAACTAAAACAGCTTCAATCTCTTCTCTTTTGCAACGAAGATAAAACAATCAATAGCTCACGATGGATTTCCCCCTAGATTATTTTCCTAGTCTAATCCACCACAGCACCGTACAGACGCCATGCACTGCAACAGGTCGCGTGACACCCAACATCACGAGCCTAGGAGGCCTCACTCCCAGAGACTATGCAGTGTGTCTCTGTTTCAAAGTTAGCGCCCATGAAAATTCATGACAACGAGGCATGCTCACCTATGATTCAAACCGGGTGTCACAAGCCCCAGCCAGTCCTCGTCCGTCAACTTCGAGAAATCAACGTTTCCCGTTCCACCCACGGGCTGGCCCAAGCCGACGCCAGGTTGCAGGAGAACAGGGTCATCTTTAGTCCAGGGCCAAGCAACGATGTTGAATAGCGCATCTGCTTGAACATGGACCGTAGCCGTGCATGGGCCGTCGAGAGTTATCACAACTGCAGCCAGCAGCTCCGTCGGCAGCCCGTCTTCCTGTTTCTTGTCCTCGTGCATCCAGATCTTGACGCAGTTTGGCGCCCTGTGCTTGCGGTCTCCCCAGTCGTCGCTCTCAATCTCTGCAGCGTAACGACGAGGATACGACCCGCCGACTCCGGCCGAGATCTCCGGTCCAGCTTGGAAAGCTCCCATGGACGCTTTGGCGGAGATGGTCCCCAGGTACTGCCATTCTCGTTGTTCTTCCGTCGGCACCGCCCTCATCTTCTTTGGTCCGTAGTTAACCACCGAGGGGTCTTTGTCTGGCGAGCTGACCGGTCGTGCCTGAAATTCAATAGTCATTTTCGCTCTTCTGAACCGCAAGGTATGGGCGTTTCCATCGTGGAACTGGAATCGGAAGCCGATGAGACAGGCTTGCGCGTCCTCCCAGATGCCATACTGTACGCGCGTGAGGCTGCTGATAAGACTGAGGCTACCCAGATCCTGTTGAGAGATTTTCTTCCGATTATAGTCCTCGTCGCTGAGGTTTTTGATGCCAAGGTCTATTTCGAGATCGAAATTGGACGCTCTTTCTACGTAAGAAGCGAGGACGGCGTTCTGAGAAGAGTCCATTCTGCTAGTCCCTTCTCTTGTAGAGTTCGGAACTGGATCAACATCCGTCTGGAAAGCTCAGATTGAAGCGGGGAGAAGCACAAGTCATCCCCGCTCCAGGGCTGAAGAACCGACAGCCTCACTGCACGTCAGCCCAATCAACGATCACGGTTTCAAGACGCTATCCGTATCTATCACCTGATCTGTGAATATCATTTCTTCGCTGTCGTTCCGGCCGAACTCGTACCCGATAGCAAGCGACAACTTTTATCGAGGCCCTCTGACCTTTCACATTATTGCCCGTGGACTATACAATGGACAGCCTTGACACGGACGAATCTGCCGTCGCCGATGCCCTATCTCGATGCGCAAACCTGATTCTGATCGGGCATTACGATGAGGCTTTGGCCTTGCTTGATGTCCAGGAAGGACGGCTCGATCTTGCGTTAAAGGACCGCGTAGAGATTTACCGAGCAGCTGCGCGCGTCTTCGTGCACCGTGGCTTTCCCCTAGTGGCGAAGGAATGGCTCACCAAAGCAATCGAGTTGTATGAGAATGAGGGACGGCAACAGCCGACCCTGCCACTCAGAGTTCATTTCGAATTTGTGTCCGTGGTGGGATGCGGCGAGCAGTCTGGGGACGAGTCTTGCAACAAGGAGGCCAGACAATACCTGGGCACCCTAACGCGGTTAGACGAGATGGACAAGGATACAGTAGGCTATAAACCAGCCATGCAAACTTGAAATCAACTAACCGTGTATGCGATAGGTCGAAATGCTTGCTTCCATTGATAAGATGGACCTCATGAAGCACATGTTTTGCCAACGAAGGGGCGTGGACATCAACCCAGGAATCGCCTCTCGCACGCGATCGCTCATCGATCAAGCAATGGCCCAGGGTCATTACCATGACGCTTGGGCTCTCACGACTCCATACATCGTTTCAGTTGCTTCTAAAGAAGTGTTGCAATGGCTTCAGAGTGTTGTCGATGCCGAAGGGGTTCCTCCATCGATCCGCGGTCTTTTTGCACTTGAGACTGCTAAACAACTGGCCAAGTCTCCATCGGCCCAAGAAGAAAGGGGCAAGAATATTGAGAGATCTTTGACTCAGGCTGAGGCATTCTTCAAGTCAAGTGGAAACGAACTTGGACTTACTGAAGTACGACTTCTTCGTCTCAAGTATGGGTTGCAGCCCTCGACCAATCTTCTTTTCGATATGATCGAGCAAATCAACCAGTTCTTCCAGGCCAGCTTTCCGCGAGGCATCCTCCAATCTGCGCCGCTGATTCTGACCGCTGCTTTTCAAAGGGGCGATCTCAGAACCTACGTCAACCTGCAGGAAGTATTCCAAGGCGTCTGTGTGGGAGTTGGCTTGAAACACGAAGTCCTTCTTCTAGAGCTACAGCTTCTTGCTGCAATGAACGCAGGAACTGGATATCTCGGCAGAGTGCTTGAGCTTGGTCACGACTTGTACGTCCAGTTTCGCCAGCGGAAGCAGTGGAGTCAGGTCTGGATGACGGGACGCGTTCTGTCTTTAGCTCAAAGCCAGATGAACAACATTACAGACTCCGAGCTGCTGGCCACAGAGATCTACGAGCTATGTCAGAGGGAGGACCTGCAGTCTGTTTCGGAGGCCGCGTACCATCTTGCCTTCATCCGAAGTTTGAAACCCCGCGATGACCCGACTTCTGGGAGTCTCATCGCCAAGGAAATTGTCGAAATGCTTCGCAAAAACGCCCTCGATGACCTAACGGTGGACGATACTGAGCTTGCGTGTGATAAAATGCATCTAATCGCGACAATACAGTTCGATATGGCTGGGGCAACAAGACCAGACGCGGAGCATTGGGCCGGAACAGCTAGAACCACCTTGGACGAACTCCGTCTGGTTTCAGAGAAGCTGTCAGAAGAGACCAAGATCCGCATCCAGGGCAACGCTTATGAGTCTGAGGTTGCGCACCTTTTACAAGAAGGGTCAAAAGGTACAGGCACGGAGCTCGAAGACCAAGCTATAGAAATCTGTGGCTCCCTAATCGACACCTACGGCGCCCACGACATGCTTCTCCAACAAGCCATGAAGTATCAGATGAGGGCTCTATGTCGAACGCAGCTCTTCCAGAAGGAACGGAATGCTCAAAGCCGCATTGAGTACCTCCTTGCAGCGGAGAAGGATGCACGGACTGCTGCTGAGAAACTGGCCCAGCTCGGAGCTCGCCAGTACGTGATGAATGCACGGCACTTCCAGACGCGTCTTTACATCACGGCTTGGAATCTCTACAACATCGAAGACTCAGTTGTCTTGGATACTCTGGCGATGTTCGAGGCGACGGCCGATGCCATCCGGCAAGAACTCTCAGCCTTGGGTAGTCTCTCGGCGCTGCTTCAGAAACAGAAGTTCGCAGCCAGCAAAGCGGTCACAGATCTGTACAACTGGGCCATCGGAGTAAGTGCAGCCAAGCTTTTACACCAGCAGCTGTGGCGATGGAGCCAGAAGCGCAAGGCTCGGAGCCTAAGCGACCTTCTCGGGATTGGTGTCCTTGTCCCGGCGTCGATTCGTGAAGAAATTTCAGCAGATCCGGTTGCAAGCACGCTGTTCGAGAAGCTGACGGGGCTGCAAACTTCTCTCGAGACTGCCCTCCCTGGCGAGAAGGGCTTCTTGCGTCACCGTATCGAGGAGACAGAAGAAGAAATGAGAGAACACGATGCTCTTCGCAGGTTCCTTGCCCTTCGGGACGGTACAGTCGACGACGTGACTCAGCTGAACAATCTTAAAGTGGCAGATGAGTGTCTCGAGACGCAGAGAGACGTGGTTTTCGTCGACTGGATTGCGCACCAAGATCAGATTTATGTCGTGACAGTCAGAGCATCGAATCCGGAGACAAGCTGCAAAGCTGTTTCTCTGCCCGTTAGCGTATCTTACATCAGAGAGTGGAAATCAGAAAACTTCGATACCGCCGAAAAGAGGAAGATGTGCCTGGAGAGGGACAGTCTGCGCAATCCAGATAAGCCGATGCGTCGCTTGGACTATCTGCTTGGCCCGTTACAGAACACTACGACGGAAGGCGATCTCCTTGTTCTGTCTACCACGAGCTGTCTTTCAATGATTCCCCTCCATGCGCTGAGGATTTTCGATCCTGCCACCGACCGATATATGGCTTTGATCGAGCGGAATCCTGTCGTCTACGCTCCTAGTCTGCCTGTTGTGGAGATCTGTCTTTCTAGAAGTCATAGAAGCCGGATAACTGACCTGCACAACGGCTTATTTCTCAGCACCCTTGATATCGAATCAGAGGCGACCAGGATATACTCGCAGATGGATAGCCTTGCACACCGACTTTCGGGAAATAGCATCACGGACTCTGCAGCAACCAAGCTTGCGTTTGTGGAGTCAGCCCCCAAGGCGCGGATTTTGCACTATCACGGGCACTGCGTCTTCGAGGTTGACAATCCGCTCAAACAGTCTCTGGTTCTGGCGCCGTCACAGAGCCAGGGGGCGATTATGAATGCCGCGTTGCAAACAGGGGCGCCGATTTCCGGAACCGAAAGGATCATGGAAGGTTTGCAACGCACTGGTGGAAACAGCATCATCTTGAGTAGGAGCATGCCAAGTCTAGATCCACATCAACTCTCTCCTGTGGCTCACGGCGTAGAAGAGGCTGTCCTTCTTTCCGCTGATACGGTAGACGACGCGAGTACACATCTCACCGTAGAGGAGATCTTCAAAGTTCCTCTAAATTCTCCTCTCGTCGTCCTAATTGCCTGCGACTCTGCTTCTCAAGCTATCCTCGCTGGCGACGAGCCCATGGGCATGGTAGCTGGTCTCCTTTGCGCCGGTGCGGCGTCGGTCATTGGAGCACTGTGGCCGATCCCTAGCGTTGTTGGCCGTGAGTTCTCAAAGGAGTTTTACGAAAACCTCACTTCACAAAGAGGAGAGTCTAGGCTTGTGGACATTGCTGTCGCGCTCCAAGAAGCGACACTGGCGCTTATGGATAATCCCTTAACATCGGAGACGTATTGTTGGGGCGCTTTCTGTTTATATGGATCATGGATTTACGACAGAGGCTCAGAGAACTGAATGGAATCAAAACAAATTGGTAATAATCCCACATTATCCCCAACACGAGATTAATGGGACGGGGAGAGAGCTAGAGAAAGGGAAGTTTTTTTTTTCTTTCTATCTAAGTCTCGTAGTTCAAGTATTATGTTAAAGAACTTCAGTCTTAGATCGAGCAAACACCTGCTGAGCCACTTTCCAGTCAGCACATCGGTTAATCTCCCCCCTATCACTAGTCTAACATGTTTGCTCAAGACTTTATGATTTAACAAACTAAAAGTGAGGTCAGCAAGAAGAGTCTCAGATCGCAATGTTTCGGTACTCACTTCCGATCACACCGTTGACGGGAATATCAATCGACGTGGTGTAGCTGGCTGCCTCGCTAAGGAGGTAGACATAAGCACCACCCAGCTCCTGGACCTTGGCAAGTCTGGGCATTCCGCCGTAGTACTTGAGCTGCTGGTCCCAGTCAGGCTGTTGCGGAACCCAATATGTCATGGCCGTCTCAACGAGGCCGGGCGAGACCGAGTTGACGCGGATGCCATACTTGGCCCACTCCATGGCTAGGGTATGGGCCATATTCCGCACGCCTGCTTTGGATGCACCATAAGGGGCAGAGGGTACGCGCTGCAAGAAGTACGTTAGCAAACTTTTACCTCTTGAGGGACCTTGACTTAGGAGTTCATACCTTGTTTGGTCGGTAGGAAGCCATGGATGCCGTGAAGACGATAGACCCCTTGACACCCAATTTGATGAATGCTCGGGCAGCAGCTCGTGCAGAGTAGAAAGCGCCGAAAAGCTAGCAGATGCCACCAGAGTTAGCTCGTGTCTTTCATGTAGAATTTTCAATGTCCGAGATTTCGACGTACGTTAATAGCAAAGAGGTCATGAATTTCCTCCTCGGTAAAGTCAAGGGCAGCTTTGTGGTTCGTACGACCGGCATTGACGACCATACCGTGAATAGCGCCGGACTGTTCACGATCTTTTCAACGGCAGCAGTGATGCTCGCCTCCTTGGTAGAGTCGGCTTGGATAGCCTTGATCCTGCCAGGATACTTCTTCTCGGCCTGGGCAAATTCCTCCCCAGGCTCAGCCAGATCGATGGAGTAGACTACCGCGGCGCCGTTGTCAAGGCAGCACTCGGCGACGCCCAAACCGATTCCTCGGTTTGCTCCAGTAACTAGACAGGACCGGGACGTAAGCGAGTGTGTAAGACGTGGGTTGGTCTAGAAATAGTTGTGTCACTCACCCGCGATGACCTTCCTCGTTAAGTTGACCTGGGTTTGAACTTGAGGGACGCTGACAGGAGCAGTCTCTCCATTGGTGGCCGACGTGCTCATATTGGACGATTTATCTGGCAGTCGTGTTTCGTCGATTGGGGAGGACCCTAATAGAGAAGGGTTCTCAAAGTAGTGTTGTCGAGAACGGTGAGTGTAAAGATCTAGGACAGGAATTAATGGGCGACACGGCCTTGTTATATGCAAACACTGCAGACGTCTCTCGTCAACGAGTACAGTACGAGATCCCCGAAACGGTCGACAGGCCCGAGACGCGGCAGGTTTGGCGCTCCTCGACACGAGGGCATCGCTTGACAGTTTTGTGGAGCTGAGCTGTACTGATACGCAAAGTGAACCCACTAGAAAGCGAACCCTGGACTTGCTTAGTGCATCTTGGTTTTGTCGTGAGTACAATCTTGTGTCCCTCAGTTTCAGTCTTTAACTTGATACCGTCCACGAGAAGAATTAAGCGGGAAGGCAGGAAAAACCCGGAAGACAGTGAGATCCGGAAGACCGCGATTACAGTCACAGCAACAGCAATTCTAGCAGATTAAGCATCAGTTAAACAATCTCTCTAGACCTCATCAATATCATCGATTTTCCCGTATTCAATTACCCCGAATTCGGCGCGTTTTACCCACTTCCAAACCATCATATGGGGTAGCTGTGTGGAGGTGGAGATTACCCCGGATTATTTGAAATCTCCGGGCCCATCCCGACCAACTTATGTGTATCATCATGATCCACGCCGACTGATAGAACTAGCGTAATCAATAGACCAAGCAACAATGTCTGACAGCCCCCAATCAACAACGACTCCGGGAGAGCGTCGCTTCACACGTAACCGACCCACACGCGGCATAGGCCTACGTAGGAAGACAGGGTGGTGAGCAACGCACGTCTCTGGAATATGGATGGACTCCCCCTGAGACTGATCACGCAACTCCTGCAGCCTGACCTGCCGACGTCGCCATGTCAGGTGCAACGAGGTTAAACCGGTCTGTGGAGGGTGCGCCAAAAGGAAAGTTGCCTGTGTATATGACCCTCTGCAGGATCAACTGTTGCCTGGCCCCCAAACTCCAGCCCCAACTCCAACTCCGGCCAGGACTGCCTCGTCGACGGAGAACGTCTCTATGAAGGACGATATCGATGCTGCCATCACTTCCCAGGCAACCCCTATGGCACAAGACCAAACAGCCATACCCATCATTGGATCTACCCCAAATATCAATGAAGCTGCAACTCCACGCATGATCCCCCACGGGCCAGAATTGGACCCCAGAGACGAAACAGGCGCACCTCACCACCCCGCAGACCACTTTAGAGACCATCAATTCTGCAACATCTTATCACCGCCACAAACCTCGGCATACGCTACTTTTCCTGGCTTCTCAGCTGCCTCCGTCTCCTCGGCAAGTCAAGACGTTGAGACACCCACCGCCAGATGGCTAAGGCTTCTTATCGGGGATGCCATACTCAGCAATGGAGCTTTGCCTGGTGTCGGCCTCGAGCACAATGGGCTCAGCATGTTTGGGAACTTTGTCGCCCAGACCCCAGGATCCATAACAACCGAAGAGCACCGTACACCCATCTTAGTTGATCCCCAGTTGATTGCGTCAATAACTTCCAATGCATCCTTGCAAGAGCGCTTGCCGCAGTTGGGGAGCGATCAGGTCTCGGAGAAGCAAGCCTGGCACTCCGCAGAGCCCATCAAGCTCTCACCGCAAGAGTGCAGACTCTTTAAGCACTTCGTCCAGCACACCAGCCAATGGGCAAGTCTAACCATAATTCCAGTTGAAGGCAATCCTGGCTTTCCTAACAGCTGACGTCAGATAGATCTCTTCGAGCCTAAGAAGCCGTTTGGTAGCTTTGTGCCACACCTAGCTGTAAGTCTTGTGTGTGGATATATCTCTTTGCGTGAGCTTACCACGAACAGATGCACAGCTTTGGCTTAATAAATGCTATCCTGGCACTGGCCGCTCGCCACCTCGCCCTCAGCACTCACGACCCGCCCGGGAACCCCAACTTCAGCCGCCCTGACCCGAATGATGCCATCAGATACTACTACAAAGCCCTCCACTATAGCCAAGAAGCAATGCGATACGACACCTACAAGACCAGTCTGGAACTACTCGCCATCTCCATCATCATCTCCACACACGAGATGCTCGACGGATCAAGTACGGACTGGGAAAGACACCTTAAAGGCGTGTTCTGGATTCAGCGATCGCAGGTCATCCACGGTGACTCTGGGGGCCTAAGACAGGGAGTTTGGTGGGCGTGGCTATGCCAGGATATCTGGGCTGCCTTTCGAGAGAAACGGAAGCCATTCACCTTCTGGAGGCCAACGCGGTCGTTTGATGCCTTGGACCCTTGTGAGTTGACCGCCAGATCTGTCCATCTTTTTGCGCAGGTGGTCAGCTTTTGCTCCAGGGAGGAGATGGAAGAAGAAAGCGGCGACTTTGCTTCCAAGGTTTTCAAGGCCGATGCGCTGATAGACAAGTGGAACGATTGGAGAGAGCACTTGACTGTGGAATTCGAGGCACTTCCTGTTTCCACCGACGCCAAGGACGCGTTCCCGCCCATCTGGGTTCATCCGCCCGCTTTTGGTAAGCTTTGTGTATGGCGTTGAACAATGAACCCACTGACTGTAAGCAGGCGTTTCTTTGCAGCTTTATTACTGCGCTCTAATCTTGATATCCCTCCATCGTCCTCGAGCCGGCGGGGTCGATAGCTATCTTGAACAAAAGAGGATGTTGAAGCAGTGTATCATGAAGGTTTGCGGAGTTGCATCAACCTTGACTGACTTTGCGTCGGGGGTCATGTCATCACAGTGTGTGTATATTGGTAAGTTGACCTTCCAGTGTTGAAGCTTTATCTGATGTTGAACCCCTTGGCCCAGCCGGCATGTCTGTTGAAGACGTAGGCCAGCGATCTGCGGTACTTCGACTCCTCGATGATTGTAGAGAACGTACTGGGTGGCCGGTGAAACCTCTCGGCGATGAGCTATCCCTTGTATGGCAAAAGTTCGATCAGGCACTCGATTAAACAGACGTGACTCGCGCATTCTGCTGAAGTAGTGTCTCCGAAAGCACGGCATGTCTAGACCATGAAGGACACCGACTCGAAATGACGGCTGCTCTATATAACTTGCTTATTTCAGCCACGTATTTACATGGCTATGGACGGCTAGATATTTATGCCTTCCCTGCTGAACCACAGATTTCCATCCACTCAACAGTCTGCGCCACGACTTTGTCGACGCCCTCCTCTAGAAGAGGAGCATGGGAGAGATGGGGAGCATTCGCGCGCATGGAGACACCAGCCGCAATGCATTTCCGCATGAGGTCGGGGGTGAATCCATTCGTACCGTGCAGCACCAACCTGACTCTTCCGTTGGCTGGGGCACGAATATCGGCCAACCTGGCGAAGGGCCGTCAGCTTCAAACCACAGCAGAGCAACGGGTTGTGGAATAACCTCTCAAAGTCGAGCTGCGGTCCTTGTGGTCCGTATTCTCCATGAATATTGCCGAACGCAGGTGCCAAGGACTCAACGCCAGTGGCGATGAAATCATCTACCTCCTTCGAAGTTGTTTTGCTCGCCTATAGATCAGCCGTGTCCATAACACCATCTTCTCCTCCCTCGGCAGCCCTGACCAAGCCTAGAATTTGCTCGAGGTTGTAGGCAATGGCGGCGATGACGCCGTCTCGCAGAATGACCGCGCATCATGTCACCTCGGATGGGAGGCCTATGAGAGCTTCATTCTTCTCCAGATGGCGATCTTGCAGATTAAGGCTGAGTTTTGTTCTTGAGCGGCAGACGACTAGTGAAGATTCCCTTACGAGATTTGCAGCTCATGTATCACTCCAACAGCTAGCTGTAAAACGATGATGTAATTCGTTTGCCAGTGCCCTTATTATGCCCGACGCCCTTCACATGCATGTCAAATGGAATCATTGCATCTTGGCCCCAGCGAATTGCGGAGCGAGTCAGCGCAGAGCGGGGTCGAAAGACGCATTTCCGGTAACAGTGCCCATTCGGAATGAGAGGACACTAGGCAAATCTCAATCCAATCGCAAGTAATACGATTCTCGTACAGATGACGCCAGTAATCACCTATCCCTTCCCTCTGCTGAGATGCCGTGGTTCCACAAGCGCAGAAAACCGAGCGGCGTTAAGACGGTCAGACGGCAAGACGCTCTCACGCCCTCCACGGGACGGGAGGAAACATCGTGAGATGATTGGCCCCTTTCAGCTGCTTTGTAATGATGATGGAGCCGGGTGTCATTGCGGAGCGGCGTCAGAGCGGCATGCCACGTAGCTATGTCATCATATTTAGACATTGCACTTGTGAGGTAGTTCGTTGCTAGTGATAAATAAAGGCACCGGCCGCTCACATACCCAAGTAGTACCATCTTCACTCCCAAATCAATCCGATTGACTACCACCACCGCACGACATGGCGACTCCAACCACAACCCCGATCCTCCACTACTTCGACCTCGGCAGATTGGGCCGTGGTGAAGTTGTTCGGTACGCACTGAGCTATTCTCAAAGTCTAACTATTGCATTGGGAGGTTTGCTAACAAAGACGTTCGGGAAGACTCTTCCTCAGAGATGCAGACATCAAGTTCGAGAATATTCTCTACCCGTACGGAGACAACTGGGAGGTCACCACCGGAGCCTTGGCAAAGCAAGGCACCACTCTTACCAAGAAACTGCCTGCTCTGGAGTACGGTGGCAGGATTTTGACTCAGGTGGGTTGTGGTTTATCTCCACCAGCAATTATGCAGATATTAACCTTGTGTAGCACATTCCCATCCTGCGGTTTCTTTCTCGAGACCTCGGCCGCTATGACGGCGAGACGAGTGATGAGAAGTATGTCGTCGATGCTGTCGCCGATGTTTACATCGATTGGAGGGTGAGTAGACGTCCCCGAGCCCGCAATGTGGCAATGTACTCACAAATGCCGTCTAGTACCAATGGGTCCTCCAGTTGGACAAGGTCACGGATGAGTACAAGAACAAGTATGTGACAAAGTATTACGACGTTCTTGATCACTACTACTCCAAGACCAATGGTCCCTTCCTCCTTGGCGACACGATCACCTATGCCGATTTCGCAGTGTACCAGTCAATTGACAATGACGAAAGAATCAAGACTCTCCCGGTAGGTGCAGTTCAGGTGTCTACTAGCAAACAATTACTAATTGACGATAGGCAAAACTCCCAGCCTCGCTCGAGACGTTCAGAAAGGCATTCGAAGCCCGGCCGAACATTGCGGCCTATATCCGGGAGACGGCTGCGTGAGTTCTCTGCGTGAACTGTTGTTACTCTAATGGGAATTTCAAGTAGTTTGTTAGGTCAATGAGACAATGGATCAACCTAACATGGGTCAAGACAAGTTAAGGGTGTTGTTGTAGTTCTCTCATGGGTGCTTGCTGTCGCGGCATTAGCCTGAACTTGACTATGAAGTATCCTAGCCCAGCCCCCAAGAAGGCAACAAAGCAACGTCACTTGGAAACATGTATCCGAAATATGCTGTATCAAACAGCTTGGATGACAATATGCGACGACTATACGCGTACAGCCCTAGAGCACTGACCATTTCTCATTTTTCACATTGAGGCATTTTACCCGAGGCTTGGGAGGAGGCAATATTTGTTTTTTTTTGGTCAGGCCTTACCAGGACCGTCAACCAGCTGAAAACCATTTGGGCTGGTTGGATCAACGTGGCTGAACTGGAGGCGAGCTAGGCTCTCATTGTTGGACTATAATAGCCACCGTGCGGAATTTCCCTGTTCCGTCACCGAAAATTGCGGTGTATTGTGCCAGCGAGGCGGGTGTGCAAACATTGTTACAACCCACATCTACGACGACGAGAAGGACGACGAGAAGGACGACGCGGCAACTCGGGCGCCAAGATCGGCCACCGCCCGTTCTGTCTGTCTGGACGCTTGACGACTGCGAGAAAAAGGCAAACAAACAGGCAAACACGCACCGTCACGTCATGACCGGGATGGAGCACCTCCCGCCAGAGATCGTCTGCTTGATAGCAGACATGTGCACGCTTGGCGTTTATCCCAAACTGGGCCAGTACCCGTCATCCTACGCCAAGTATCACGCCCGCCTCGCGCGGACGAGCCGCCATTTCTACACCATCCTCAATCCAGCGCTGTACAAGCGGAATAGCCTCGAGGACCCGCCGCTGGATTCCTGCGTGCTGTGGGCGGCGGGAAGAGGCCGTCTCGGGACGTTGAAGACGGCGCATCGGCTCGGCGCCAGCTTGGACAACAACGGTTCGCGGGAATGGGACGACTTCGGCCGCAGCTTCGGTGAGATCCCTGGCCGCATGAGATTCTTGGCGGCGCCGCTCCACCTCGCCATCCAAAACGGCCATCGACACGTCCTGGAGTATCTGCTCGAGAACGGCGCCCACGTCGACGTCGCGGCGCGGCGGTTCTGCACGGGGAACAAGGTCCTGCAGGACAATGTCCAGTGCCCTGCGTTTCCCTATCCGCTTCACACGGCGCTGGTTCACGAGCACGGCCTTGACGATGCGCCGGCAATGCTCATACGGCGTGGGGCCTACCTCGTGGCGCGCGGCATACACGCGTTCCCCATCGTCGCCGATAGCGGCCGTGCCGATCTTGTCGATCTTCTCCTTGGCTTGGACGAGCCGAGTGTGACGGCGGCAGCACTCCGCCACGCGGTAAAGGCGCAGGATTCCGACCTGTTCCAGCGCATGTTAGCACGACCTGAACTGAGTGCTGCGACTGCGGACCATCTGGGTCAAACGGCGCTTCACTTTGCAGCCTTTCTCAACGACACGGCATTTGCCACGGCGCTTCTTGAGCGACCTGAAACCAGCGCTGCCGCTGCCGACAATGACTTGGAAACGCCACTGCACCACGCAGCCAGGTTCGGTAACCTACCACTAGTTTGTCTTTTACTACAACGGCCCGAAGTCAATGCCGCCGCCGTAAACAGTTCAGGCAGGACGCCTCTGCATCACGCCGTGCAAGAAAAGAACATCGCAATTGTTCAGCGCTTGCTGGCACGGCCCGAGGTGGACGCAGGTGCTGTCACTCCCATATCTCAAGCTCAGACACCTCTACAGTTGGCCGTCTGCAGCGGCGTGCCAGAACTGGTTGATCTCTTCCTCCAGCGTGACGATGTCGACGTCACCGCCTTGGACTCCCACGGGCGCACTCTCCTGCACTACATCAGCGCCTCTGAGGATGACACTGGCGCCATGGTTCCTCTCGTCGGCCAGCTCGTTAACAAGGGCGTCCCCGTGAACAGACTAGCAGAAGATGGCACGGCCCTGTTCCACGCAGTAAAGAGCCACAACTTCAGAATAGCCTTGGCGTTGCTTGAGCACAATGCCAATCCTGCAATTATGCGCAACGATCCTTATGGATGGACCATTCTTCATCACTGCCTCTTTGGTCCTGGGGCGGAACAGACGGAATTAGTTGCGAAATTGATCAGTCTTGGCGTCGAGACGAATACCTTGACGACACCGGATGAATCTGGTGGTACACCCTATGATTCTTCTAGCTGTGGCAGCCAGTTATTTTTTGCTGCGGTGTATGCAGAGAATATCGATTGCATGAAGCTTCTACTCGATGCAGATGCTGATGCTGACGATGTGGTGATTTACACTGGATTCGAGCAGACGGTGGATGACCTCAACCACGGCGAGGAGCAATCCTTTCTTTCGGGGTTTTTTCGGCACGTTCTCAAGACTCTTCCTAGCTTCGACGCGGACGTTGAGGAGATTGAGGATCGTGTTTGTTTACTCCTGCAATACGGTGCAAGTCTAGACCCCTGCGGACGTGGGAATGCTCCGCTTGAGTGGGCTTACGATGCGGCTCTCGAAAAGGGATCTTTCGCATTGTTAAGGTTGCTGCTCGACAACTCTACCAAGGCTAACATGGCGCTTCATCACATCAAGGACAGAATCGATGACTGCTACGGGCACGATGTTATTGATCCAGCGGAGAATGAGCGAGTGATTGAGATGTTGACTCAGTTCATGGAGAGGGAGTATCCAGGGGCAGATGTCGGTGATGAAAAAGAGGATCAAGACAATAAGAAAGATGGAGGAGCACGATACGATTAATAGATGGGGCATGAAACGTGTCACGGCCGATGTATAAAGGCCCAGGCAACAGCTTTGTTATCTGGTGTTTAGTAATAATATCATGTGTGGCAGTCACAAAGGCAGATGGCGCATTCTTCCCAACGATGCAGGTAGGTAGTTAGACAATCTTAGTCCATATACACCTCGTAGAATACATCTGTACATTGTGTGCACGAAGTTGTCAAAAGTGTCAAGTTCGAATAGACACCTCCCGAGATGGGTAGAAGCTGGTAGTCAAGTAGTTAATGCCGGATGGAGCATTGTCCCACACAAATGGAAAGGGTGAAAATCAATTCCCTGGGTTACTAACTTCACTCCGCAGCCATTTTTTAGACTTCGGTTTTACGGCTGATTTACTCGCTGTTTCCGGCGGAGGCGCTTGTCTTGTCGCACATGGGCCCAGAATCACGAGATTCGGGATAGCGTCAAGAACTGTGGTACAGGGCGTGATGTACAGCAGAATGCTAGGCAAGCTTGGTAAGGTAGATAATACTCCATCTACGGGCTGAATCAAGCTGCTACAAAGGCTGTTTCCATCGACACAGCATTCTTCGTACGTTTCTCAAGCGCTTGGGTTCTGCCTTGCCATGCATCTCGAACCCACCCGTCTCGCTCGATTGAGCCCCAACTCTGCCTTGCAGCCTGCCTCGCAACCTACCCTGGCCACAGGTGCTACCTTGATTAACTAGGGCCACAGGGCTGACTCGACCAGCCGCTCTTATTGGCCATGGACGTGTGGCGCGAGCTACCGAGGGAGGCCTCTCCCATTGAGGTCGGCGGGGTTATTTTAATCTGAGCTGACCCGATTGCGAACCACCAACAACCCCCTCTTCTGCATCTTTTCCAAATCGCAGCTCATCATCATCATCATCGTCGTCTTCCCCATCCTCGTCTTCGGGCCAGAAAGATCATGAACCCGCAACAGCCGTACTACGGACAGGCCGCTGGTCCGGGGGGTACCCCGCAGCAGGGATATCCGGCGGGGCAGCAACCTCCGCCCGGCGGCCCCGGCGGCCCGGGTTACTACCAGGGCGGCCCACCGCCGCCAGGACAGCCGCCGTACGGACAGCAGCAGCCGCCGTACGGGTATCAGAACCAGGGCCAACAGCCTCCGCAAGGCCAGTACCAGAACCAGCCGCCTTATCAGGGCGGGCCTCCTCCGCAGGGCCAGTATCCGCCGCAAGGACAATATCCTCCGCCAGGCCAGGGATATCCCGGAAGCCCTCCTCCTCAAGGCCAGTATCCCCCGCAAGGCCAGTACCCTCCCCAGGGCCAATATCCTCCACAGCCCCCCTACGGCCAGCAACCTGGAGCTCCCTACAGCCAACAACCGCCTCAAGGCCCCCCTGGACAGCAACAATACCCTCCGCAGCAGTATGGTGGTCCTCCGCAGCAGCAACAGCAATGGGGACAGCCTCCGCCAGGCCAGCAACCCTACGGCTACAACGTCCCTCCAACACCCGCGTCGCCCGGCTATGACCAAGCCCAGCGCGCCTGGACGCAGCCCGTGGACACAGCAGCAGACGCCGAGACTGTGCGCAAGGCCATGAAGGGCATGGGCTGCGACGAGCGCGCACTGATCCGTGTCTTCACAAGCACCAAGTACCAGAATCCTTGGGCGATGGCCCAGCTCGTGCGGGACTACAACAGCCGCTTCATGCGCGACCTGGCCAAGGACATCGAAAGCGAGACGCGAGGCGACTTCGAGACGGGTCTGCTGGCCCTCATTCGCGGTCCTCTCGAGAACGACGCCCAGGTCCTCGTGAGGGCTCTGGTTCGAGCCGGTACCGATGAAGATGCCCTCAACGACGTCCTCCTCTGTCGCTCCAACGCGGATCTCCGCGCCATTTCCACCGAGTTCAAGCGCATCCGTGGGAGAGATCTGCTGATCGACATCAAGGAAGACGTCGACGACACGCTGTTCCGGATGTACAGCATGGTTCTCGGCGCCACGCGTGCCGAAGATGCAGCGCCCGTCATCGCAGCCGAGATCGACCACAAGGTGACGGAGCTCCAGCGCGCCACCGAGGGCACCATCGGGGCAAACGCCATCGCCGTGGCGCACATCTTCGCGACCAGCAACGACTCACAGCTGCACGCGATCTCCGAAGCCTACAAGCGCAAGTATCACCGAAGCCTGGAGGACGTCATCGAGAAGGAGTTCCGCGGCGACATGGAGGACGCGCTGCTCCGGATGCTTCTGCAGGGCATGGACCGCGCGCGAACAGACGCGGCTAGGCTGCGGGAGCCGCTGTTGAAGACGGTGCGCAAGGACCGGCTCTTCATCAACCGCGTTGTGAGCTTGTACTGGGATCGGAACCGACTGGCCGAGGCGAAGGCTGCGTACAGGAAGCGATACGGCGTGGCGCTGAGCAAGGATATCAAGGATTATCTGAGCGGAGATTATGAGAACCTGATGTTGGCACTCATTGGGGAGAAGTAGGGCTTGTTCTTGTTACTTGTAATGTACGCAATGGCGAACTTGTTTCTATCAATGCTTAAGCTTGTCTGTGCCATTGACACGAACACCGCCAAAATATGCCATGCTTCTTTATTATGTTGATGGATGCAGTGCTTGGCTTCTGCGGCCATTATATGCTTTCTCCCCGTCTATAAACACCTCCTTAAGATGGTTTTCTCCACCTCCATGTCGGACATGCTCAGTCGGAATATTTACTGGATGCCGGCGAGAACCATGCCAGCCATCGCAGCAGCAGCGACGGCCATGCCGGTCTGGCGAGGTGCAGCGTTATCGGATGCGGTTTGAGCGTCGCTGTCACTATCGTCGTCGCTGGAGGACCCAGAAGTCTCGGTCGGCGACACAAGCGACGTGCAAACCGTCAAGCCTCCGGGCAACTGGTCGAACTGGCTCTTGACCTCAGGCACGTCGCTGCAAGCCTCGATGAGGCTGGAGAGGTCCCCGGTGTGCTCCTCGTACCAGCTCGCAAGCTCCGAGGCCCACGACGAGTACTCCGAAGTCAGGGAGCCGGTGACGGCCGGGATCTCGCAACCGTCCGTGAGCGTCGCCAACTGGGTCTGCTCGGCGATGAACTCGGAGAGGGATGAATCGGGCGTGGGGATGCCGGCCAGGCTGGGGAGGAGCTTCACGGCCACCGAGGAGCACTCTTGCAGGTCGCGTTGGTCGAGGGGGTTCTCTTCGAGGGCGAGAACAGAGGCGGAGACGCCGCCGACGAGGAGGATCTGCTGGGCGCGCATTTTGGTGGAGCTGTCGACGTGACTGGTTAGGAACAAGTTGCGACAGAGTCGCTTTGGGAAACTTACTCGTTGAAACAAGAAACCTGTGTTAAGACTTGGATGAGATGTTCAAGCAGTAAGACAGTCGATCCGAGTAATGTGGAGTTCGATAGATGGCTTGCGACATGACAGGAGAGGGTATCAGTATTTAAACCCAGAAAGCAGCTGCCAAGGATCAGGAGGGCCGAGCTTAATGACGGGGCTTCGTGGGGTTTCGAAGTGGGACAATCCCCTGATGGTGCGTTCGGCGGTTACTTCTCCGGGAAGATCATCGCTTGGCCCCGGCAAAAGGGATGGTTCGCCAAGGGTCCGATGAGCTTGGCATGTTCCCCAGCCATGGAGCGATGCCAGGGTTGTTCGCCTTGCAAGGCCCGGACGGGACCGAAAGTCGGCGAGTTCTCTCCACTGTCTCTTTGTTGCCCGAGACGCCGTCGGAGTTAAACAAATACTGCGCAGGAACTGTATCTACGGCGTGTCCTACGGCAGGTCTGTTTCACTAAAGCGCACTTTACGACGGGGATAAGCGAAATCACCGTGTAATTATCAGCTAGTCAACTTGGCGGCCAATGTGGAGCACGCATTAAGCCTTTCCTATCACCATGCCCTGGCTCAAATCCTTCGGTTTCATTCGGAACATTATCATTCGCTCAGGTCATCAAGGCTAGGGGCAATGCTCTTGTAATGACGTCGGTCGTCTTGGCTTCTCGTCATGTTTTCTTGACATACGCATGCCAAGTAACGCCGCGCAATGCTTTACGATATTGTCCACGACAGGCAGCATCGACTGACCCAATGAGAAAATAAGGACATAACCTAGGGAAGACTGTCATCTCAGTGTGAGCAATTTCCTTCTCGTGTTTGGTGGGCTGTGCAATCGGTTGCCTAAAGATCGAGCTAGACATGGGTGGCATTTCGTGTCCAACAAGGTCAAGCGATGGTTCGCGATTCAGGCCTCGTTAACCGGAAGTCGGCGGACATTTCTCTGAATATTCTAAGGCTCCATTTATTAAAGTGCATTAGTGAACAACACTAAGCGAGGTCAAACTGGAAGCCTCACGAGTGACGGCGTTATTTCATCCTCCAGGGTAACACATGAACGGAAAGTGTGACATAGCACATGGCATGAAGACCTATGAATGTTTCCAAGCTCCCTTTTAATTTACTATGTAGCCTTTGCTAGTGTTGCCGCCATCCAGACGATGGTCCCAAAAGGGTCGAGACTCTCGCACCAACTCATGATTTCTCTCACGACGGTGTCGTTCTCGCCGTGGGAGATGGAACTCAAGTTTGGCGATGTGACAGACAACTTGAGGTCTCTTACCGTCAACGGTTTGGGGCGGTTTCTTTGCAACACCACGCCACGATATTTGTCTACCCACTGGCTTGTTGACTTCACCTCCCAAAGGTCTCTGATGCAAGGTAGTGGTGTGTCGCCGAAGCCGTTGCATTCGATGGAGTCTCTCCTTCCGATGATGACATCTAGCAGTGTTTCAATGATGAACATCAAACAAATAGTCCTTTGAATGTTATGAAGTTAGTAAAGCACTTCTTCAAGAGGACCTGGAGGTGGAACTGGCTCAACAAGGATGGTATATGTGTACCTCCGTGAGCTCTCATGGATCATCCAATCATGACGAAGAGCTCCTCCATTCAGCGCGTTGTAGTTTGTTTTGTAGCTTGATCCGTCGCTCAATCTACTACCAAGGACCTTGCAATGTTGTCAGTCTCCACCGTCAGTTTAGTCTCAATTTCTCGGCCAAGAACCGGTCAAGTTGATTGGGTGAGTTTGACATACCCCTAAGGCAGTAATCATAGAGTTTGTGTCGTTGATCTCTATCGAATCAGAATCCAGGCTTTGAAGAATGACGTAAATGCATGTTGCCTGCAGAGCTTCGAGGAGGGCTTCGTTGTCATAGCTCTCATGCTTGAGTTATGTTAGAAATCGTAGATATGAGATATGCCTAGGCGAAGAGATAAGGACACACCTCTTGGCTTAATCGTGATACCTCAGCGTATATAATCTTCCACACGAAAGCACTATTTTCTAGCGTCTTGGTGTAGAAGAGTTGGACGAGGGAAACACATATGCTCAGCGTTGAGGAAAGGCACTGATGTCTCTGGTTTTTGACACAATTCTGAGTGAGGCCATCATCCAGGGAGCATCTGCTATGGATAAATGGTGGGAGTGTGTCGCCTTCAAACATCATCTTCGGGTAAGACTCGACGTGGCCTAGAATGATCCTTGCGGCGAAGAAGCCATGTGATGTGACAGGTCGTCGCTTTGTGAGAGGCTTGGAAGACCCATGGGGAGCCAAGAAGTTGTTTTCTGTAGAAGAGCCACTCAGACAACTCGTCAGAGCATTGTCGCTGTTGGAGGCTGACTGAACACCGGGTCCAGCCGTGATGTTGAACCCGCTAGGGAATCCAAGGATGGGATTGACGGGTTCAAGAGGTGGAGTCGGAGCGAGTAAGTACGTAGATGATAGTTCGTCCCTGGAACTGGGAAACTCATCGAATGACCATATGGAGGCAGATATTGGATCGTTAGGGGAGGACATGACGATACCAAGATCCTGGTCGCACGCAACACCCTCAGACCCCTCTGGAATGTGATGGAACTGTCTTGCCGTTTGTGTAGGCATATCCGGTACACACCCGATGAATGCATCCTGAATGTCTCCGGTAGACACTCCGGTGTAGGGCGACGATCTTGCCGGGTGTCCGGAGTAGTCACAGTCTAGTCTCCGCTCGACGCACCGGGAACATCGGGGTAGCGTAAGGCTGCATCGGGCTTTGGCTTCGCGGCACCGTGTACACGCCTTCTTTCTGCTAATAGGCATTTCGCTGAAACCATGGACTTCTCTGGATTGATCGTGGCCTTCAGCGCTGTAGAAGCCGTGAGTATCGTTCGTTGACGCGGGTTGGTCAGCGGCGACGCGCTGACGAAATCCGGACTTTCGGAGCTGGAGTGGGGCTTTCCCTAGCGCCGGAGTTGGAGTGGATCCCGGTGGTTCTCGGGTTAGCGCCTTTGCCGCTCTTGCTCAGGCTTGGCTCAGTCGAAGCTCAGCCACGCCTCAAGAAGTCGAGACGAATTTATGCATATCGCTCCCCTACCCCTAAGTCTTGATGTCACCGCAGTCTTTGATTTCACTCCATCGACTCGCCTTGGACTTCAAAGAGAACAGAAAATCCGGCGTGTTTACCTACGTATAGTAGCGTAGATACGAACTCTCGAGGTACCTCTTTCTGGCTGGGCGGTTCCTTGGTCTCGTACAGGGACCGCCATGTCAGCGAATCTTCTATCACCTTGATTGCTTTTGTTGTGACGACGTGGGCATCAGGTATCGCCTCTCTCAACGTCTGCCACGCAATCTGCCTGGCCATGATCATGGTAACATCGTCCGCTCGTTGCATCCTCGACACAACGCTCAGGTCCCAGCCACTGGAACTTCTCAATCTGAGCGTCTTATAGAAGAACCCACCCTCTTGAATTGTCCTGTGCACCGCAGGGTCAAGTTCTCGCAGAACTCGCATGCCGTTTGCTGAAATTTCGATAGCCCGACCCTGTGGTTCGACTGCTCGCGAGCTGTCGAGGTGCTTTCTCAGGGGGTCTTCGCTGGGCTGTGGACTGCGCGATTCGTAAATGATGACCTCGTGATCACCAGGAAAGAATATAAGGAATACCAGACACGTTGACATGCCTGCGAGGCCGCATCCTACAATGGTAATCTTCATAACGAAGGCGGGAGCTGAAGCTCAAAGAGAATAAGAATGCAGTGGTAGGGTTTGGGTCGCCCGACATAGGCCTCAGACCATAACTAAATATCTGTTAATTAGCCAAACTGCCACTAGCAGGAGTCTATATATTAGTAGGGTTTTATATACAGGTTCCCTAAGCTCTAAGAGCCGGTTTCTGTGGGTAGCGAGCCCGGTCTCCTCGAATGGGAGTACAGATAGACGCAATACCGGACGTCAGAGCGTCCGCGCCCGCCTCCTTCAAGTGGCCGCCGGGGACGTTCAACCTCCCGACTCCGCCGAACCCCACGCTGCGGCTTCCGTTGATAACATATTTGTGCGTCTCTTGACCGACAGACCATCATGGCGGTGCAGCACCAGACGCTTTGCAATGGGCTTTTATGCATGTGTGGCTGAGTTGTGCAAGCTAAGCTACAATCCCGACTCAGTCTAAAAGCAGCGACGCTCAGGGATGGCATCCGGTTCGGATGGTGCCTGACAAACCCACCAGGGGTTCTGTACGGACAGAAGACTAACGAAGTGATGTGGAACTCCGGCTTTGTGGGCGCAGTATGTGCTACGGAACTCCGGAATGAAGCTGTATACATCAGCCTGCAAGTCTCAAAGAGGGAATCATGTCGAGTATAAAGATCCAGACCTTTTACAGCTTTATCAAGTTGACAAAAGCTCCGAGCTAACATCCTCTTAGCTCACTCTCATCCACGACACATCCCGACCAACATGGCGCCCATCAGAGTTGCAATTGTCGGCCTCGCGCCTCTGGATAATGATGAGCCGTCTGTGGGAAACTGGGGTGTACTCGCGCATCTAAAGGGCTTTCTCGAATCACCCCACTACGAGTTGGTCGCTATCTGCAACTCCTCCATGGAGTCGGCACGAAAGTCTATCGAATTCCACAAGCTCCCCTTCACCGTGAAGGCGTATGGAAGCGCCGAAGACCTGGCCAATGACCCTGACGTCGACCTCATCTCCATCTCCGTCAATGTCGGCAAGCACTACCAGCTGGCTAAACCGGCGCTTCTCAACAAGAAGCACGTCATGGTTGAATGGCCGCTGGGTGCTAGTCTAGGCGAGGCTCAGGAGTTGACCGACCTTGCCAGACAGCAAGGCGTGAAGACAGTGGTTGGCCTGCAGTTTCGGGCGGACCCTCTGCTGCTAAAGGTCAAGGAGCTACTCGTCAAGAATGCTGTCGGACGTGTCACAAGCTCTGTGGTTCTGGGATGCTCCAGTGTGATCCCATCTGATATCTGGCTCGACGAAGCCTTATATTACCTGGACATCCACAGTGGTGGAAACGAGTTCTACATCTTTTTTGGACATTGTGAGTCGCCGAAAAAGTCGGAAAAAGGATCTCGAACTAACAGTGGTAGTCTTGGACGCGTTCACGTCGGTTCTAGGCGGCTTTAAGACGATTCAGTCAGTTTTGAAGACTCAGCACCCGGTTGTGCCAACCATCAGCATGGCAACCGGTCAGACTGTTGACCCTGCCCACCCAAGGACAGCACCAGACCACACTTTTGTCCAGGGAGAGCTCGAGAGCGGCGCTGTTGTCAGTATCAGCTTCAGAAAGGCGAAGAAACCTACCGATGGCCTGGGTCTGCGCTGGTTGATCACTGGCACCGAGGGCGAGATAGAAGTGACAATTCCTGAAGATCATCTCCAGATGGGACACGCTGGACGCGCCATTCGCTTGAGAACCGGCAAGGAAGAAATTGCCCAGACCATCCGCTTTGATGAGGAAGAGCCTGCACATGTGGCAGCGGTCCCGATTCCGGGTAACAACACGGCCAGGGTTTATGAGGCCTTTGCGACAGGCACGGATGCATATGCTGATTTTGCATCGTCTCTTGACACTCATAAGCTTCTGGACAAAATTCTACGGGCGTCAAAGAAGACTTAGACGTACAATACGACTCGTGTCAGCTGTGGTGGACTTCGACTGCAAGAGAGAGTAAAGTTTAAAGGTTCTATCATTATCTAAAGTCTATATAGCATTCTATCTAAATTACTCTCGCTTGATCGAAAACTTCTACTGGCCGACATGTCTTGAAAGCCTCTAGTTTACCTATGGAAGGGCGTTCTTCATTCTCCGAGCCAGAACAGGGTCGACACGAGCGAACATATCTGTGCAGTTAGAGTTAGCATGGCCACGATGTTGTGTTGGATGTGTAATATGAACTTACCAAGTGCACCCTGGTGCATGCTGGGAGACGCAGAACCGAGATGTCCAGCGACATTCCCAATCAAGTGCTCCTGTTGACCCGGTTGCTTGGCCAAGAGGTCCCAGAAGGCTCGGGCCTGCGCAAAATCGTCGTCCATTCTCTCAGAAGTGTAGCTGTTGACAGCGCCTGCCGCCCATTGCTGATGGTTGTCGGCTACGTAGCGGGACGCTCCGATATTTCCCTTGAATGCAATCGGCTTGATAGAGAAGCGCACGTAGTTTGGGTCGCTGCCGTAGTTCTCTGTGGCATTTATGAGGCCGTCGCGTTGGTAGGGGCTGTAGACGGGGCAGACCGGACGGTTGCAAGGTAGATGCTGGTAGTTGGCGTCGAGACGGTATCGGGCGACATCAGGATATGCAAACATTTGGGCTTGAAGGACTATGTATTTTTTTTTTACAAAAGAACGTTAAACTCAGTGTATAGATAGTATACTCGGGTTGGTAGAGGGCGCAATGCTAGGGACCATGTTGGAGGGCGAGAAAGCAGCCTGTTCGATATCGGTGAAGTAATTCCCAGGCTAAAAACAACTGTCTATTCACGCTGGGAGGCTTTCTTCACAGACGGAATAAAGAAAAAAAAGGCTCACATTCTTATTTTAGGGTCAGCTTTCCAAAAGGCAGTAGTTGGAAGTCGGCGTGGGGCCAGGTCTTGGTCATGTCGAAGATGTTCCATCGGTACGTCTCCGCTTGCTCAGGGCTCATGACCTGGAAGTATGCGGTCCAGGAGGGGAAGTTTCCAGATTCGATCGAGTTCCAGAGATCGGCCGTGTGGTTGTCTGGGTCTTGGCCGGCGAGTTTAGTGGCATCGGCGTCTAGGAGAGTATCGTTGTCTTGGTTCGACTTGAACTGGATCTTGACATAGTTGAATGACTCGTCCTTCTTGGTGAGTTTGTACGTGTGGCCGCTGTATCCGTTGACATGTCAAACGGACTTTGGCGTGCCCCCATCGGAGAAGAGCATCATCAAAGCGTAGATACCTTCTTGGTTGTTGTTGTGGAAACTATCACGAGATGAGCGTTTTATCTGGAACATGTGAGCTGAGGTAATTTACTCCCAGAACTATGGAACTGTCAGCATTCTGTTTGTTGTAGGGTATGGCTTGTGCTGTCGGTTTGCGCCATAGTTCACTGTTGTGGCTCAGGTATAGTGATGGCTGGGATAAGAGGAATGACGACTGATGGAGGTGAGATGCTTCAGCGATGCGATATCAAAGCTTGATGCGGTAGAATGTGGAATGAATGCATATTTGCCATGAAGTCAGATTCTATTTATACGTGAAGCCTCTCTGCTTCCTGCTTGATGTTATCGCGGGACACGACACACTCGCGGCATTCAACCGGTGGCACCGGCATCTGTCCGCAATGCTGGGAATTCGGGATGCGGCTGAAGAAAGTCGACGGGCGGCTCCTCGCCGAACGTCGCCGAAACAGATCCCATTTTTGGGGGAGAATTGGTTAACAATACCTAGTGTCGTCATTTTGGACGAAAGAAACATCGACGGCCAAGGCGGAAGAGTCCCTAGTCGCGGGAACGCCAGCGAGCGGCAGCGGTAGAAAAGGCGCCAATGACGATATTAGAGCCCTATAATTGTCGGCTTCCGCGATTACGGCAGTCTACACGACGTCTACATATGTACAGCAGTTCACAAGGCCTATTCCTTGGGTTTTCTCGGGGGATAGGCGATCCAATCAGTTTTGAGGCATTCCCGGTATACCGCTCTACGAATGCTTCGCGACGACACTCGTCAAGCACACCGACGCCCATTTTCATTCTCAAAGCTCGACTAAGCCTGTCTCGCTCTAAACCGAATTAGTGCTGAACTGATACTTGAATTTAGCCTGATCAGAGCCTCGAAAGTTCATCTCATCACACAAATCTGACCACATCCCCATCTCCCTGTGGGTTAAAGGATATCAAGCATTCGAACCATCCTCGCAACCTCAGTACGGTTCCAAGCATGTACAATTATCCTCCTGTGGGAAATAATTGAAATCACAACTGCTTTTCAATACTAATTCAGCTGAATCATCCCTGTTCATTCCAGTGGCCAAGACCAATCGACACAACCGTGGCGCCGCCTCGTGGCCTTGGCTACCAACTAAGCTGAAATGTGACTCTCATTCACCTTTTTCAGGCCACATTTCCCGTTGCTTTCATCCCTTTCTATTCTTCACCTCCCTCCTCGCTTCCCTCCTCATCACTCTTGACACTCGACGTTCCACACGCACATCTCTAATATGCCGCAGACATTAGCCCTAACAAACTCGAAATTAGGAATCCGCCTTGATGGTGGTCAGACCAAATATGCCCCCGGCGACACGGTCACTGGTCATGTATTCCGGAGGATTGCTACCGTGAGCCCCGACTCGTCCGTTTCAATCTCGTTGTACGGTCGATCGAAATCCAAGACGGTTATTCAGCACGAAAGTAGCTCTACAACATACCGTGGACGCTGGGACTTGATATATCCGGCAGACCACGCCCAGCAGCTCTTTGAAGGGCCACTCCACATCGAGACCGACACCGACGAGGAAGTTTGGCCTTTTTCTATAAATCTGCCGCCTCACATTGATCCAAAGTGTGTAGAGGGTCGCAGCGAGTCCCACAGCTTCCTGCCACTTGACACAGAACTTCTACTGCCGTCAACCTTGGAACTGTTCGAATGGGCGAGAAGTAAAGGAGATGGAACCAGCGGAAGGATGGAGTGCTTTATCGAGTACTGGCTCCAAGCAGAGCTCAAAATCTCCAAAAACAGCGACGTCGAAACGGTCGAGGCAAGGCTGCCTTTCACCATAGCGAATCCGAACCCCGAGGATCCCAATGAGGACTTTACCATCGAGACATCGGGCGATAGCTTTGAAATCAAGTCATTTCGTCTTGTTCCAGGGATGGAAAATGCCAAGCTATCATTCTCGCAAAGGATGAAAAAGAAGTTCAGCTTCTTTAGCTCCTCCATTCCAAGGTTGAGTGTCGACATGCAGACAGATGTGCCAAGCGAAATCCAGCTCGACGGACCCGACCCAATTTCTTTCAAGCTTGGCTTAACTCCGGACTGGGCTTGCTCGAGCGGAATCCTGCGTGGAGTGCCGCAGAAAGCTAAGCTGACGTGGGTTTCCCTCCGAATCCTTACCAGAACTCAGACCATCTGCGAAGGAAAAACGGGAGATCGACATATCACTAGGGAGAAAGTTGAAGAGAAGGACCTTCTGGTCTGGGATGCCATCGAGGCGCTTGGAAAGGAAGTGTATGTTCCTTGCACAGAGGAGTCAGGGACCATGGATATTGGAGAGATGATCGATCTGCGGATCGGGCGACATGGCCGCATCATGTCCGATCCTCCCAAGGATAAGGAATGATCCTTGAGCACAGGGTTCGCAACTTTAAACATTCGTCGTACCCATGCGCTGGCCTGGGGATTACGGGGAGAAGTTGCAGATCGCGACTTTTCTGCCTCTGGTGAACAGACGCTCACGCTGATACCGAGTGATGCGCAATCAGCAGAAAGCGATGGAGAAACAGATCTTTCTGAAGAGGAAGCGCCGGTACCTTCTTTGCCGCCAATGCTGTGAGAGAACTTTCCGATGAAGCCTTTGCGGGACTGTAGCTTATACGTAACGTCTTTAGTTTTACTTCTGATGCGCTTTATAGTTAATGAAGGAAATGAGGGTGGATAAAGACAGCAAAAGTTAACTTCGAGCCTGAACTAGGGTCAGGATGTGCACACTGTGCCTTGCGAAAAGAGGAGGATATGGATATCACGATAGTTCGGAGAATGAATTGGAATGAGAAGATGGATGTCAAGGGTTTCAGTAAATTAGCTTCGAATGACGACGCTCCGAGATGAGTAGGTCTATTAATTAATCTCGGATACTATGGTACACGGTTCGGTCATGGTGGCGGTAGATACTTGATGACGAACCCAACACGGCGAGTATTAATGTGCGCCTCCCAAAACGCATCGCTACATGCATACCTCAAAGCGCAGACCCAGACAGCTTCGCACCTGGGAACTTCGACTCCATACCGTCCTCGAAGCTCTTTCCGCCAACAGTCATGTCTTCGAAAGCCGGACACGCAAGGTCCAAGATGGCCGCGCCAAGAGTGTCTGTAATCAGCTTGAGAGGTACCTTGATGATGGAGAAGAGGGTAGACAACGAGTTTGGCGACGCAGTCTTCACGATCTCGAAGACGAAACACAGGAGATTGTTGCCTTCCAAGATCTTGGTGAGGTTGATCACGCCACCGGTAAGGTTGCTGAGGTCGACACCTGCGTAGCTGTTGACCTTGCCCATATTGCCTCCGATGCTGATGAACGTTAGCATCTAATTATATCTAAGACTTGGGTAAGAGAACATACCTTCCTAGCTCAGGGTACTTGACAACCAGAGCTAGAATATCTACATTGAGACTGAGCAAGCCGTAGTCAACCGGCGTCCGGTACCAGTTTTCTGGGATTCTCTCCCAGCCTCGCTTGTAAGTGAGACTGCCCTCTTCGCCTTGAACAGCAAAGAAGCTCTTCAAAGTTTCCTTGTCTATGCAAAGTCAGCCTTGGAACGCCCTCTCCACCACCCAGGTAACGTACTCAGAATTCCTTTGGGGTTCTCGGCGGAGTGGTTGGCAAACATCCGGGCAGCAAACAGGTAGCCGGCATTTCGGGCAACCATGCCAGTGAAAGGTCCGTAGTAGAAGTTCGGGTTGGTGGCTACAGTCTCATGGAAGCGAATCGCAGCTCGTTCGGCAAAGAGGTCGAAATCGTAGTCGCCCTCACCAGTCGACATGTCGTACAGGGATTGGAACTGCTCCATTACCATGGTTGAAGCATCTCCCGTGACGTAAAGATCGGCTCGCGTGTTGGATGAATCGCCTTCAATAATGTTGTGCGAGCCATTGAGACCTCGGGGAGTACCCAAAAGTCCACCCAGGTTGCCCAGGAGGTTTTGAGCGCCGCTCGCAGTGTCCCCGATGGAGAAACCAGGGTTGAGGGACAGAGGGTTTCCCACAAACACGGTGCCCATCGTCGCCAGGATGCTTGCGAGGTCCAAACCCATGCCCAGGACTCGGTTGATGGCCCCTGTGACCTCGACCAGACTTGTAACGCCCTTTCGGTTGATGTAGCCGTGGTTGGCCAGGCTGTTCAAGCCGGGACAAGGTCCTCGCTGAGCACCGTTGGCGAAGTCTGGCGGGATGAACTTGTGGTCGCCGGTGACCTCGATGGGGGTTGTCAACGGGTCGAAGAGCAGCCTCTTCTCATGGGCCTGCTGCAGCGCATCGGCCAGGTTTCCAGAAAGCCTGGAAGCCGCGTCGTGCGCAACGGAGCCATGGAGATGGGACGGAAAGCCATGGACGCCACTGCCGAAGCAGGGCAAAACAGCAAAAAGGGAATGCCACTTCATGGCAGGCAAAAAGAGTGTACGAAGCGGACTTGGCGGTGGTTGAAAGAGCGATGTCGAAGACTGGAGTCGTCTGCAGGATGTCCCAGCCCGTTGGAACAGAAAGGATTGGAAATCGAAACAATGTTCCTGGCTGTCGGTCCCTCGACCCAGTTCTGACAAGTGACAGATGCCAAGGCCCCCCCTGACCGCCCAGATGAAGATCGGCTTCCTGGGCTAACCTTGGTCCCGGGAGAAGGCCGGTCCCAATCCGACATGAGAACGTGCCGAGTGACGCAGTGGCATCGATATCCGAGGAGCCGATATCCTCAGCCCCTATATTGCATGGACCGCCCGGGAGGGTTTCTTCTGGTGCCCCGGCGGCATCCCCGGATGGCCCTATCGTGCGCCTTGGGCATGAACGCCCAGTCTGTGCAGAACGACACTAGAGATGTTTCGAGAGGGCTTTAGATCTCATCACCCCAGAGGCTCTAACACGGCACTAGACTAGGAGGCCATCTCAGCCCCCAGACCATGTAAGTTAACTAACGAGCCGGTTATTCCCCACATCGAGCGAACTTACCCAGACCCATCGACTTGCATCCGAGTTCCCCGGCGTCAGACTTTGAAGCTTTCTAGTTTGAAGCTATGGAGAAACACCATTTGCGTTTCGTCGCAAAGCTACGCGACGGTAGTTTCGAAGCCCACGGACTATCAGGCAACAATCCACCCACTGATCAGCACGGCGCAGACTAAGGGCGGCATCAAAGCCCCAATGCTCCGACCATGCTCCGGCACGCCATATCCAGACAGTGCCACGAAGCCCATTCCCTTTGCTCCGTAGTACTGCAGTGATCAGAGCCTGCTCTATCGTGTCGTGCTCGATACCCACCCTTTCCCACAGACAGGGCATGCCGGCCTGTCGCTGAAACCGCTAGCATGGTATCCCTTGAAAGAACTCCATTCTTGACGTATTTTGCGAGGGTCATATCGTTATGCAAAATGGGCCAGCTAAAATCCCTAGACCTGGTCTATCATCGATTGAATGGAAAATCCCAGGTCCCGGAACAAGGCTGGATTTGCCCTACTTCTGCAGATGGAGCGGGCCAAAACACCTAAGGAACCTTCAACACGTCAATCCTCCATGTCGTCGAGAGTCGACCTGTCTCTTTTTCTTTTCCTGTTCCCCCTCCTCCTTCCTCTCCCTGGCCGTCGCGTCTTCAGCAACCAACCAGCCGGTGCAAGATGAAGCTCTTCACGATCGTGGCGTGGGTGCTGGCCGCATTGCAGGCCGGTGTATTGGCCGCCAACACCACCGAGACCCCCCCCTTGTGCGGCGTAGGTGGTTTTCTCTTCTCGCTTAAGCAGATCGATCGATGGATGCCCTTGACTGACTTCGATCCATAGCTCCAATGCATCCAGCAGGAGGCCTTGAAGTCGACGTGCTCGACCACCAACGTCACTTGCATCTGCACCAACGTCGAGTTGAACGAGAAGATATCGCTGTGCGTGCACACCAACTGCACCGTCCGGGAAGCGCTAGGTATTTTGCTTTGGTCTTTCTTAGTTTCCTTGCGCTAACAATTCTTTGAAGTGGTCCAGAGCTACTCCAAGCATACGTGCGGCGCGCCATCAAGAGACCGAACGGCCTTGGTATGGATTGTCGGCGTTGTGTTCCTCGCCCTCGGGCTTCTAGGCTTTGGCCTTAGAGTCATGGCCAAACTGTGCTTGAATTTTCAGACCTGGGGAGCTGATGACTGGGTCATGCTTCTCGCAGTGGTAAGTTGACTTTCGCGCTCATCAGATGAATAGTGTACTAACTCGAGTCGCCAGGGTATGATGGTACCGCTGAATGCAATCTCTGTCCCAAGTAAGTAGCACTATCTACCATCACCTCGTTTCGTGTATCCTAACTGGCACTAGTTTCCAGGGTCGCCTTGGGCAAGGACATCTGGAATGTCGAGCCGGACGACATCAACGACTTCCTTTACGTGAGTCTTCCAGCATCAGCTTACCGTCTCATAAAACTGATCAATGCATGCAGCTCTTTTTCTGGGACGAACTTCTCTACATCGGGGCCCTGCCGGTGACGAAAATCTCCATCCTACTTCTCTACCTCAGGATCTTCCCTCGAAAAGGGTTCAAAATCGCCTGCTGGATTCTAATTGCACTGAATGTGGCATACTTCATTGCGTTTGAACTTGTCTCCATCTTCCAATGCACTCCTATTGAGGGTGCTTGGAGGGCGTGGGACAAAGAGTTCCCAGCGAAATGCAGAAACATCAACCTGCAAGGCTGGGCGGCAGCTGTCTCGAACATCGCACTGGACGTGGCCACTCTGATCCTGCCTCTGGTCGAGCTTGTTAAGCTGTCTTTGTCTCCGAGAAAAAAGATCCAGATCATGATGATGTTCAGTGTTGGATTCTTGTACGTTGGCTCTTTTGGGCTTCCCGCTCGGCAACTTGCTAATTGTCCTGGTAGTGTCACCATCGTGAGTATCGTTCGGTTACGGTCATTGGCAAGCTACGCCACAACCAACAACGCGACCCGTAAGTCTCCTATTTTCCTCCTTTACAACAGGCGACGGCTTCAAGTACTGACATCACACCAGAGGACTACGTTGAGATCGGGTACTGGAGCACAATCGAAGTCCCAGTGGGCATCATTTGCGCAAGCATGCCCGCGATCCGCTCCCTATTCAGTCTGGTCTTCCCGAAAGTCTTTGGCACCACGCAGCGGGACAAGCCCTACGCGAACATTTCGAACCAGTCGAAGCCACTATCGAACTCTCAGAAGAACTTCTCCAAGGGCTCCTCCCAGCCAGCCAGTCGCGTCAAGACGGAATTCACCGTCCACTCGCGACACCAGGACGACTCGTCCTGCGTCGAGCTCACCAACTTGGGGTCGTCTGGCGATCACGAAGAACGCCATTCGTCGGACAGAAAGCCGACAACGCCCAGCGAGTCAGTTTAGAAGTTGCGATACCCAGGCCACGCGTCTATTTCTTTGGCTCTTTGATTTTTTTCGGTATAGACAGAATAGGTTGGGCCGAGATAGCACCACCTTCCATAATTTCGCCTCACCAGCCAGACTTAAGACAACCATCAACGAGATGCCTTTTTTTTCCCTCCTCGTCTTCCGTGTGTTGGTCGTCTGCCACGCGACTCCACAATCAGCATTCGTGACCCCTTGCATTGCATCTGCCACTTGGTTAAATGAAGCCAAGATCATCCGGGGAACCTTCGACGGGCAACTTTGAGTTTGAATCCCCCTGCTCTTCCCCGCCACCTGTCTCAGCCTTGGGCCTCTATTAGCTCGATGTGTACTCCGTAATGAGGGACGGGCCACCTCCTAGTCGGTGGGGATACGGAGCAGGGCCAGGAACAGCTAATTAGTGCTCGGACAGTTGGGAGAAGAGTGGAGATTAACCGTTGCATTCGCCTAGCCAGGGCGGCAACCAGGGGTCCTCTCAACTCCCCTCCCCACGTCGCATTGACGACGCAGTAATGTCAATCTTGATCTTGTTGAGCAGTGGTGGTGAAGTGACTCGTCAGCGATCCCCCCTATCCTGTCCTGTCAACTGTCAACTGTCAAGCTGTGTCATCTACATGTACCCAGCGCATTCTGGTGATTTAGTGGCCATACCTCTTCGAGGCCAGCCAAGGTGGAGTGCCATTCCATAAACGACATCTGTTGGTGGAGATAATGCGCGACAATGACCTTGCTAAATAAGTGTAAGGTGCCTTACTTTTGGCGGCACGGTCCAATTCACAACATCTTTCAAGCCCGGTGTTTCAGCATGTAATAGTACACACGCCCATCGCGATCGTTTGTCTGCTACAGAGCTTAATTCAAGCCAGGGCTGAAAGGGGAGCCCAGAGAGTGCTCGACCACCCACCCCACAAGGTACGAGTCAAAGACCCTGCATCGTTGTCGTTGCGAGTTAATAAATTCACGGACCTCCGTTTAGTCGTACCACGGTACGGACTAGTAGCCAGCCAGTATCTTGCAAGATTCCGAGCACGGTGAGATGCAGCATTCAATGCCTCATTACTTCGAATGTAACTCAACATCACTTTCCGGATCGGACGGGTGCCGAGAGCGAGTCTGCAATTGCCGATGATTGCTCGTACTATTGCCTGCCTTTGGCATTGTAACCCGACAGCCACGAGAGAGCCAGGATAAGTCAACTGCCAGGTTAAGCCATCCCCGCGCCACTCTCGATGGCAGCGGAATGCGACGACGCACGGCAAGGCACGGCAATGCGGCATGCTCCGCCGCAGCATATCGCCGAGCTTAGCGTGTGAGCTGCCTTCAATACCCAAGGGGCCCCCTTGTATCTTCATTCTCCAGGGGCTCAGCATCCTAGGTCTCAGTTCCTTGAATTCGTCCCAGGGCAGCTTTTGGCGAGCAGTGTTCAAGTCTTCAATCGCCCATCGTCTGCACTTGCGCTCGGTGTTTTGAAACCTTCCCAGCGTCCGATCAGTTGTCACTCCTTTTTGCACACGCGACTTGGCATACTCCGTTTTCAAGATGCGTGCCTCACTCGCCCTCACACTCGTTTCACTATTGGCCGACTCGGCCTGGTCTATGTATGCACGCATCCCGCTCCTGCAACGAGGTTGATACTGACGAGTAGAAAGCGCTGTCCCTGGGAAGACAGCACAGCAGCCGCGAGATGAGCCTCTCATCGACAAGCGCGACGGAAACACCACGTTGGACAACTATGACTATGTCGTCGTTGGTTCCGGCCCTGGAGGAGGCCCCGTCGCTGCCAACCTCGCCATCGCCGGCTACAAGGTGCTGTTGATCGATGCCGGTGGTGACTCGGGTGACAGCTGGACGGAAAAGGTCCCGGCTCTGCATCTCATGTCGACTGAGTTCGAGGACACCAGATGGAACTACTTCGTCAACCATTACCCGGACCTTGAGACGCAGCAGCGGGATTCCAAGATGACCTATGAGCTGCCCGATGGTAGCTTCTATGTCGGCCTCGATCCTCCTGCAGATGCAACTCCTCTCGGTGTCTGGTATCCTCGTACCGGCACTCTCGGCGGGTGCAGCAGACACAATGCACTGAGTTCGTTTCTTTTCTCCACCTGATGTCTATCCAAACATGCTAACACCGTAACTAGTTTCCATCAATGCCCACGACAGCGACTGGAGCAGCATTGCCAGCCTCACCGGCGACGACTCCTGGAACCCAACCAACATGCGGTCGTACTTCAAGAAGCTGGAGAAGAACATGTATCTGCCCAGCAGCATCGTCGGCCATGGCTACAGTGGCTGGCTTGGCCTGTCTCTCACCTCTCTGTCGCTCGTTGTGGAAGACCAGAAACTCCTGTCTCTGATCATTTCTGCTGGCTCCGCAATGGGCAAGAGCCTTCTGGGATTTCTCTTGAACACGGTGGCAGGACTTGGCCAGGTCTTGCTTCGTGACATTAACGCCCCTGGCCAGGCCAGTAAGACCGGTTTGTATCAAGTGCCGCTGGCCATGACCAACTCGGTGCGTGGCGGTCCCAGGGATCTCATCTTGGACACTGCCAACGCTGTCAAATCGGATGGCTCACGCAAGTATCACCTCGATGTGAAGCTCAATACTCTGGTAAGTACTTGTACTTGAAGCTGGTCACTTCACATAAGTAGTACTCACACAAACAAAGGTCACCAAGATCCGCTTCAACGAAACTGGCTCCAAGCCTCGTGCCGTTGGTGTCGACTTCTTGGAAGGCGCAAGTCTATATCGTGCCGACCCCCGATCTGGATCAGCCAAGTCCAGCGGATCCGGCAGCGTCAATGTCGACCGTGAAGTCATCGTCTCGGCCGGTGCTTTCAACACGCCCCAGCTACTCAAGCTGAGCGGCATTGGACCAAAGAAGGAGCTCGAATCCTTCGACATCCCGGTTGTAGTCGATCTTCCCGGTGTTGGAACTAACATGCAGGACCGCTACGAGGCCACCGTCATCGGTAAGACCACCAGCGACTTCGTCATCACCTCCAAGTGCACATTCTTGGAGACGCTGCCCGACCCGTGTCTGGAGCAGTACAAGAAGGGCATCGAGCCGATTAGCAAGGGCGTCTACGCGACAAACGGCATCGCAATCGCCGTCGTGCTCAAGTCGTCTGTCGCCGAGAAGGAGCCCGATCTTCTCATTTCTGGTGCCCCGGCCAAGTTCAAGGGTTACTTCCCCGGCTATGCTTCCGACTCTCTGGCTGACGCCCAGCACTGGGCTTGGATTATCCTCAAGGCCCACAGCCGGAACAACGCCGGTACCGTCACGCTGAAGTCGACCGATCCCAGGGACATGCCCCTCATCAACTTCAACTACTTTGACACCGGCGTCAACAGCAACGGAGAAGCCGATAAGGATCTGCAGGCTACCTACGAAGGCTTCCAGTTCACTCGGAGGGCTTTCGCTGATCTCATTCCTCTGGATGGAAGCTTCCCTGAAGTTTGGCCTGGCAAGAACGTCACCAGCGAGGAGGATGCCAAGCAATTCCTCAAGGACGAGACTTGGGGACACCACGCGTCATGCACCTGTCCAATTGGTCCCGACAGTGACCCTATGGCGGTTCTCGACTCCAGCTTCAATGTTCGCGGCACCGAGGGCCTGAGAGTCGTCGACGCGAGCGTGTTCCCTAAGATTCCTGGATTTTATATCGCACTGCCCCTGTACGTCGTCGCTGAGAAGGCTAGCGATGTCATCATCAAGGCAGCCAAGGCGTCCTCCGCGTAGGAAACTTTTCTCTGATAGATTGATGTTTTCCACTGTGGTTCCTGTTGCACATATAATTTATTCCCATCAAAACATGTACATTTAGCTTTTAACGACGCTGTAACATTGAATTCTACCCTAATCAGACTTTGGATAACTCTCAAGTCTTGGTATCGTTGTTTATTTGTCTTGTGCGAGCTCTACGTATTAGCAAAAATTTGAACATTGAAGCGTTGTGAATAAATCGGCTCTCTCAATCCGTGAATGCCTTAGTGCTGTAGCTCAGCTGGGGTGGTGGCTTCGCATCAATTATCTTCTTATATGCATTTGTGACCTCCAACACCAATTACCTTATAGAATATAAATGATATGAACGTCGGTGCTACGGTATGAGGTGGGTTTAGGGTAGCGCATTACCCAAGACACTATTGATTTGAACCTTATCAACAGCTTCCCACTTGTATCCTAATCTGTTCAATCGTATAATTATGTCTATTCACTTCGTAGTCTTAAATACAAGGACTTTAACAGATCTTCCGCTCTCGAAAATTCTGTGTCAAAGTGACCGGGCAAGTCTATTGTGGCTAGATGATAGCCGATGAGTGAAGTGGATACAATTTTAGAACAAAATCGTATGGGTAACTCTTTTTGCTGTTGAATTCCCTCTTTATCATGGCTTTATCGCGGGTGGAAAAAGAAGGGATCTTTGGCTTATGTATCATCATAGTGCTCTAGCTTTAATCTGCCTCTATCTATAGTCTATCTTGACACATTAGTAAAGAACTATTTTAATCCCGAAGGGGCTGTCCCGTTCAAAACTTGAGGGTGTGCTGATGTCATAGCCCTGAAACACAAGAACCTATCAGCGGTGCAGGCCAAGGTGAGTAGGGCGTGAATCTGCAAGGCGTGAGCATATAGGGCGCGAGAGATGACATGATACGGCCACGTCTCCGCCCCCCACCGCTTACGCCGTTCGCGGTTTCGGGGCCGATAATCGCAATCCGTGTTTTGCTTACTGGCGAATAAATAGCCGTGGTGCGCCATTGACTTGTGACATTTTCCATGCTATGATAGTAAGCCCGGCCGAAACACTACTCGTAATCATGTCGGCTCCGAGTTCAAAGTCCGGCACGGAGATGATTCTTTGTATGAATGACCTCCGGGACGCTGCCACAAGCCGATTGCCCGTGGAGGCCAGAGGTAAGTCGCACCGAGCCATCGGATCCATTGAAGACTAGCTAATGGACTGGAACTCACAAGAGTTCTACAACTCTGGATCTGATGAGCAGATCACTGTCCGGGAGAACACCACCGCGTACGGGAAATACCGACTGCGCCCGAGGGTTCTTGTCGATGTCTCCGAGTCTGATACCACCACGTCAGTATTCGGTCGACAGATTGACTTCCCTCTTTGTGTCTCCCCAACGGGCCTCCAAGCTATGGCACATCCCGATGGTGAACTGGCCACGACGCGGGCATGCGCCAAGCGGAACATCAACATGGGCCTCTCGTCTTTCACGAATACTGTAGTCGAGGCTGTGCGAGCCGCGGCGCTGGAAATCGCGCCGATTGAGCACGCAATGCAGCTGTATTCCATGAAGGACCGAGTAAAGCAGGAAGCGCTCGTCAAGAGGGCCGAGGCCGCCGGGGTGAAAGCCATCTTCCTCACTGCGGACAGCCCAGTTCTCGGGGTCAGATACAATGAGCACCGCAATAACTTCAGGACCCCCAGTGGATTGGACTTCCCCATGTTGGGTTGGACGTCGGAGGAGATTCGATCCCGAACGCACGATAATAGCTTCACGGCATTCAACTCGGACGCCCACTCGTGGCTCAAGGAAATGCCGTGGCTCAGGTCCATAACCAAGATGGAAATCTGGATCAAGGGTATTTTGACCGCCGAGGACGTGTTGCTGGCGCGAGAGTACGGATGTGACGGTGTGATTATCAGCAATCACGGCGGAAGACAACTGGACGGGGTTCCGGCCACCATCGATGCCCTCCCCGAATGTGTCGCGGCCGCTGATGGGAAGATCAAGGTGCACATCGACGGGGGCATCAGAAGTGGCGCTGACATATTCAAGGCCTTGGCTCTCGGTGCTGAGTGCTGTTGGGTTGGAAGGCCTGTGATTTGGGGCTTGGCGGTACGTGTGTCCCTGATGGCTACGGGCTCAATGCAGCGAAGCTACTGTTGATACTAATTTCTTTGCTCCAGTACGATGGTGAAGCAGGTGTCACGAAGATGCTCGACATGTTGCACACAGAGTTCCGCCGGTGCATGCTGCTTGCCGGTTGTCGAAACATCTCTGACATCACCAAAGCCTCTTTGGGTGTAGTCAGACAGGACGGACCGCTGGCTAGACTGTGAAGGGGCTTGAATGACATCCAGCGCAGCTACTAAGATCTAATGGAAAGCTGGCTACTTGAATCACAGTTGCGAACCTGAGTGACATATTGTTCGTAAACCGCCATCGCAAGAGAGGCTTGCTGTAGTTCAGATCACAGCCCCTGTCTTCCTTGACACTCTGGAGGCCAGGAACCGTTAGATTATCTGCTATCAGTGATATCGGATGAGTCGGTGAATCCGCTCACGGATAAAGTGGCTTAGCCACCTCAGCCCTGCAGCAAGGAGAGTTGACTGAGGCTGATATTAACTAACGGGCGCGCACGGTACTCGAGTTCATCGAGACACTCGAGGGCTTCAAAGACCCGGAAGTCTTAGTCGAGCGTGCTGTCGACAGGCCAGAGCACCGGGCGTTGATTCAAGCAGCCGGCGCACGAGGGATTGTGCTCCTCAAAAACGAGAACGAGGTACTGCCAATAACTAAGGATAAGGCCAAGGGCAAGCAGATTGCACTGATCGGGTTCGCAAAGGACAGTCTTGCACATGGAGGTGGCAGCGCAGCGGTCAACGCCCACTACAAGATCATCCCGTGGGACACACTCCACGCAGTACTTGACGACAGCGTCGAGTTCAGCTACGCCAAGGGTACCCACCGGGAGCGTCTGCTGCCGCCTATCACCAAGGACTTTTTGTCGGGCTCGACGGTCAGCCCGGGTTCGCGCGTCTGTTCACTAGAAAGGGCGACTCTTCCCCTGTGTCTACCCTCCACGGATTCCCAACCTCGGTCTACTCGCCGCTCGGCTCCCAGGAGTCGATATGGAAGGACTTGGACATCATCGGGTACTTTACCTCCAAGGAGACCGGCATACACTAGAGAGCCGTATGGGTGTATGTGTGGGCTTTTCTCTCAAATCTGAGCATGATGCTGACTTGGTCGGAGAGGCAGCCCGTGTTGTGGCCAAATCAGACATGGCTATAGTCATTACTGGTCAGTGGGGGACAGAAGGCCGCGATCAAGAGTCCTTTCACCTCCAACGCAAGGGCAGCTAGGACGCACTGGTCACAGCTGTCGCAAAGGCGAATAAAACCACCATTATTGTCAACTCAACAGGTATCGCAGTAGCTATGCCATGCGTTCTACTATGACGTTTCAAACACGGATAGCGTGCTTTGTGGTACGGTTGTCCAGATCTATGTCGGTAGGACAGAAAGGTCGAGTGACCACCTGGTGAAAAGCCTGGTTACATTCCAGAAGGTGCTGTTGAAGCCTAGCGAGACGAAGCCTGTGTAGCTGCAGGTTTTGGCTAAGGATTTTGCATACTACGAGGAGAAGATACAGCGATAGGTAGTTGAGGCTGGAGTGCATGAATTTTCGCTTGTATCATCGGCCGTAGACATGATGCAAGTCATGGAAGTCGTCTACTTACCACAGAGCCAACGGCGTGTCGTCACAACCGAGGGCCCCTCAGAGCTCAGCCACCTCTATGCTCGACTTTTTCCCCTCACAAAGACCCAGCCCACCTTGATCTCCATCTCACTGGCCAACGGGAGCTACGTCGTCTTCCATTGCGTCACCGGCTCAGGAACTAACCCTGACAACGAAACTTGGATCGCGAGGAAGAGGAACAGTGCCCTGAGATTCGACAACGCATCGTGGTTCCTTAATTGTAGGTTTAGTCAAGATGAAGGGGCATTCGAGTCCAAATGGGGGATGAGCAGGAAGTAGGCTAACAAGTATGCTATCCATGGTGGTGCCATACCCAACACGGTGCAGGGCGTTGACGGTGTTGTGGCTGTGGTCGTTGTCAGCGACCTTAAGCAGGAGGAGGATCATGGCGTTATCATGGATGTAATTGAAGATAATTGGGAGAGGGTTTAGTTGTATCGTGACCAGCAACTGACGGCAACGCTCAATCAATCCCGGATTGCCTCTTTCAAACAGTTCCTCCCTAAGTTACTTTTGCATCGTAGACTAGTTGGGTCGAAGTTGTGTCGTAGTTGCACCCTATTCCTCCGTCTGATCGCGAAAAGAATTCTCCTTGGCCAGTTTCTAACGCAGGGTTAAAGCGGTAAATATGCAAACCACAAAACAAATCATGATGCCCATGAAACTTTTGTCGTATCGAGGAGCGTACTTACTGTATGTCTGTCAGTGCTTTTCCCATATAGTATCATATTGTTTGTACTTACGCGTCAAACATCAACGGGCCGATGATATTGCCAAGAGAGTATCTGACAAAAGTGCCCGCGGCATACACGGCCTTCTTGGTGTAACCTGCCACATTCGAGGTCCCGATACCAATGCACTGGACCCAAGCCGAGGAAAAGAAATTGAGAAGATAGAATCCTGTGATGCGGCCCGCCGTCATGTCGTCTGGTAGTTTCCACCTGGAAGCATTAGAAAACGATCCAGATAGTGAGAGAGTAAATGCTTACAATAGTCCGCCGCCAAGAATTACTGGTAGACAAGAGCCGGCGATAATATAAAGACGTGACCCTGGAATAGTCCTGCCCAGATAGCCGGAGCCGATGACGCAAACCAGAGCTAGCGCACCGATAGGCATATTGAGGAGAAGCGAGTTGTATACGATGAATCCCATGCCATTGAAGACAATTGATCCAAAAGAGCTGATTGCGCCGGAGCCCGTCGTCGAGACAGTGGACATAACCACGATGCACCACAGCTGATAGTCAACCAAGGCCTCTCGAACCTGATACACCTTGACGTGCTTGTTTTCCATCCCGGCGTTGTTTTGCCGCACCCGCTCCAGTAGTAGCTTGTGGTCCTCGTCACTGAAGCCCTTCGCGTGTTGAGGACTGTCCGGAAATAGCCACCATAGCGAGATGCCCCAGAAAAATGTGACGGCGCCAGCAAACAGGTACATGTACTGCCACGAGTTCAGGCTTCCGCTTGAAATGTTTCCTAGGCCATAATTGATTGGAGGGGATATCAAGAGTGAACCACCGCTGAACGAGTACCACCAACTCGAGCGCGAGACCTGCTCTGAGTGAGTGTACCATAGCCCAACAACAAGCATGAAAATTGGCGATACGCCGGCTTCGATAAGGCCCAAGGCGAACCGGTTAGCCAAGAGGCCAGCGAATGATGTGCAGGCAGCCGTGCATAGCGTGATAATGGCCCAGATGATGCAGATAATAGTACACACAATCCTAGGGGGATATTTCTGAGCCAAGACAGAGATGGGATAGGTACCAATGATGTAACCAATAGAGAATATGAGAGTAGCCCAGGAGTATCTGAGGCCATCTTCAAGACCAAGGTCCGTTCTCAGCCCAAAGATCGCCGCCTGGCTCATAGTGGCTTTGTCGTAATATTGTAGGGCGTACGTGAAACAAAGCTGGATACAAAGTTAGTAACACTCACCTCGGCAAAGGTCTTGCAATGCGGAATGTGTGAAGGCGAGTTGACTCACAATCGGCATAAGCTTACTGTCAATCTTTCTCAACAGCCGCTTGTTTATTGCCGCATCTAATATGACGATGTCGTCCGTTTTGGAAGCATCGCCAATCGCGATGACAACCGGTTTATCATCGGTGCCGTCGGCGAAGTGGGCCTTTTGAGTGCTTGAAGAAGACATACCGAGTCAAATCCGTTGGGAAATGGGCAGGATGTCAGAAGCAAGGAGCGACGGCCGGAAATGGTGAATGTTTACGGATTCTAGTTTATTCGCCGCCTCCGAGGGAGTTGGACTTTTTAAATCCTCATCGTCTCATCAGGCATGACAACATCCTTGGGATAAAAGACGTGGGCAATCATCTGTACCCCAGATTTCCCCGCATTCTGCATGCTGGTAGCTCCCAACATAGAAGAAGTCGGTTCGTTACCGATATCACACCAACTGCGAATTCCGAGGATCCGACGGGCGGGGTTGGGTTCCGGTATTCCGCACGAATCACACCCAGCACAATATCGGCCAGACACCAGCATCAATGGACTGGTGATTAGAGATTAAGTTTAAACGAAGAAGAGATAACCGTCAGTAGTCAAGGAATACTTGCCCTCATCTACTCCATGGGGATAGGATATTGCGTCACTTGAATATAGATGCCGAGAAATGTGCCGCGAAAACGCCGTGTTATATTTCCAACATGTTTCCCCCGGCGACCACCAGCGAATACCTGATGAGCAGATCATATCCGAGAACAGCTGGTAGTATCAGCTCGACCTCGGAATCTATTCCGTCAAAAACCACCTCAACCTCGGTTGCGAGCAAGCTCTAACAAGGAACAAAGATAAGACACGGCCAATTGGTTACGAAAGGATTTCATAATCAGCCCAGCCGCGGGGCCTTTTTTACCTTGGCCTCTTATGTGAGGCCAAGGCCGTTCATGCAGATTTAAAGGAAAGCGTGCCATTCTCAACTCATTGAATCATTTCATGACACTTCGGATCAAGTATTCCTGCCCGACACCTTGTGGATTCTACTTACGGATGGGGATGCATGCTTCACACGGCGCACCGATCACTCCCCGCGCTATTTTGTCCTCACCACCAGTCAAACGTCATATTATCTCCCACTCAAAGAACGTAAATCCCTACAGAAACCTGGCAGTCGAATGCGGCACTATCTGTGAACTACGTGCCGCACTGACATGCAGCGTGACTTAGAAGCCAAGGAAGACTAAGAGGTTGAGTCATATTGTCGCTTGGTACTGCTAAATCCTGGAAGGCGAGGCTTTCAATGAGGGTCAAAACATCCTATCTACAGAGATTATGGATATCAAGGTAGAAATTACACTGGTATTACTTAGTGTGCTTGCTATTGACAGTTCACAGTATGTGGAGGGTTCTTGCGGTATATCATCAATTTATTTTGACAAAGGTTTCAATAGTCCTTAAAACAAATCGCGAGATATTACTGTTGATAACTTCCTTGCGGTCGCTTTGTTTCATTTTTTTTCAAGCTCGTTGGAGGCTGATTGTTTTCTATTTCGTGAACCCTTCAGTATGCTCCATTTCATAAACGTCTGGAGAGCTAGTGTTGCGATTCGAGACGCACCGCACCACCCGCGCGCTTCGAAGAGACGTGTCCGCTGTTCACGTCGTCGGCCCACCACAACAGCATTTACCTGGATGAGTAGGTATAGCACAGAGGGCCAGCCTGAGTGTCCATGTAGTCCTTGACGATTGGCTCAGTATCGTCAAGCTCCATGACGGGCATAGTATCTGTGATGGAGGCTGAGATGGTCCTGTCGGCGTCTTGGAACCCGGCATAATCAGCCAGGCGGGTAGCGTTACGGCCCTGCCACTGTGATGGGGGGTTAGCAATTGCACCATTGGCTAGTCAAGTAAAGAGCGAAGAGAAAAGACGTACCTTAGCCCAGGCACGGTCAACGTTGGCGTGATGCAGGAAAAAGAGAGGCTCGTTGGGCGAGGTGGAGGGGCCCATGTCGCCAAAGATGATGCTATGGACTGGCAGGTATGTTAGTTACAGGAAGGCATGGCATGGTGAAGAAAGACAAACTCTGTGCGTGCGGCAATCCCTCGAGCATGTTGACCATTTCGGGAAAGTTGTCGAAGGCGTAGATGATGTTCATGACGTTTGAGCTGTAGGCGCCTGCCTGCATGTTGCCAACGATGGGTTCTCCGTTTTCATCGTTGCCCATGCCACCGTTGAACTCGCGCGTGAAGCAGTGCAGACGGTTGCCGGGTTCGTTCATGTCAGGCCACCCCATAGCCAGCGTCAGGTTCGTATTGGCAAAGGGCCCATCGACCACGCAACGCTGGAAGCCAGGCTCGTCGCTGCCGGTGCGCTTGCCGTCGCCGCCGAAGCCGGTGACGGGGTCAAAGATGGGAGAGTTGGGCGTGTCGTTGGCGTCGGCGTCGATGCTCCAGTCCCAGTACGGCTGGGCACCGGTGAAGCCGCATTCGGTGCGCAGCAGGTCCTCGTGCAGCTGCACATACCAGCGGTGCCACGGGAGGAAGTTGGCCACGAAGTGGATTTGCGTATTGAGGGAAAAGTGGGTGTAGACCAAGTCGTCCAGGCGCGTGATGACGGCGTCGATGTCGGCGTACTTGGCCTTGGGCAGCTTGCGCAGGCACACGGCGGCATCGAGATACTCGGCCTTTTCGGCGTCAGTAAGCTCGCGCCACTCCTTGCGGACGGCCCGGTTGGCGCTGGTGCACGCGGCACGGGGTACGGCGCTTGCGGCAGCCTCCGCCGCGAGGGCGAAGACGATGAGAAACGACCGGTAAAGCATTGAGTGAAGATGAAAGAGCGAGTAGTGAGTGAATTGAATTGGCAATGGACAGTGGCCGCCAACTTATACATGGCCCCCTTCGCGACGCTTCTCCCCTTGCCAGGCGACTGGACCCCCTTCCTCGTATTCAAGTCGCGGAGCGAGGCGGACACGGAGCAAAGCTCTATGGATAGACTAGGACGCTATAATATTTACAGGGACTATACGAAGTACAGCCCGCCAGGGTTGTAAAAGTATCTGTAATAGTATATGGGGCTAACTGTGAAACCTCGGCTGGCTGTATTTACATAATACCCCTACTAGTAGTGAAAGCACGGTCTTATGGAGTCAACGGTACTGATATCCACTGCCCGGGGTGAGTTTTCCATATTCCTTGAGCGTCTGCCGAGAAGGACGCGGGTGGCCATGGTGAGCTATATTCTCCTATTGCCTCACTCTTGCAAAATACTCACAGTGCATCTTCGATCAGGCTCTCCGTCTCTTAGGCTCTTCGCGAAACATTGGCAGTCGCTGGCCAGTTTTGTTGTAGGCCGCTCTGCCTCACTTAGACCAATGGGTCAGGGACATAGCATGCACACCCTTCAAGATGCGCCGGAGCTTATTCTAACCTGAAGTGCTGCTGAGCAGGGCGGCCTGGATCTCTTGCCTTCGCCGATGCAGCAACTTGATGTTAAATCAGGTATATTGCGCGGTCGACTCTTTCATGCCCCTCAACCTACTTCAACAAGCAATCTTACTTGAGAAGTCTTGGCTTGTAGCCTATATCTTCGATCTGGAGAAAGGAGAGCCAATGGGGCGGCAAGACCCAGAAGATGTTTTACTTCGCGGTATAAAGTCTTGCGCTGCCATTCACTCCGCTGAGTACCCGCATCTTCCAATGGGAATGATAGGCTGACAAAACTGCCAGTAGCGTTTCTCGGTGTCGCAAACTGAGGCGTCTGACTTTGGACAACCGAGACGACTCATCATCATCGAGAAATTTTAGCAAAGACAAGTTGGCGCAGGTTGAGGAGCTAGACTTGGAGCCAGTGTCACTCAAACGGAGTGGCTAAATAGTGAGGAGGTCTCAAAAACTCTAACGGTCCATACAGAGAACAGCTGCGGGTTGTTTGTGATCCTCCTTCTCGAAGCTGCAGCGTGGTTCAGACGGCTTCAGTCGATTCTTCAGTACGAGGGAAGGGAATCACAGCATGGGGGGCGGACTCGTTAACACGGCAGTCGTCAAAGATGGCAGACTTAAAGCTACAGATCGCACACGTGTTGACCGCTGACATACGGCAAAGATTTCTGCAGCACGGTTTGCGGCCGGACCAAACGCAGCTAGTTACGCGTTTCTATATTCGCCTGTCTCGGAGAGAAAATCTGGTAGGTCTCACTGGCCCCCATGTGGTATATGTTCCTGATCAGCTGACCCATATGTTCAGTTTGTTTCGATGCCATTTCATGAGCAGACAGAGAATCTCCCTCCCGCTGGCGATGACTCGAACTATCTAGGTTTCTCGCCTACCACATGATGGGTAGAACTACAGATGCACTGAAGCACGGAAGCCACTGTTTCGAAGTCTCGAGACGGGCTACAGAGAGGATGGACGAGGATGGAATACAGCTCTACCTAATACTAAGGGTAAGTGAGTGTGACTTGGTTGTTCATGTTCTCTCACAGCCTTTTAGTGAAAAGGCGGTTGGCCCTCAGCCGATGAGCATGCTGGATGGGGCACCACACCTCAACCCAGCAGGACATTGGGCCCCGGGAAATCTTTGTGCAGGACTTCGGATAGTTCATGTGGAAGATCCCAGCCTAGAAGAAAGGAAGACTCTAGCGGTCGCAGCTGGGTCGACAGTTTGGCTGCCCCTTGATCTCTGCGTTTCTGTTGACTTGCCCGAGAGGGTTGAATCTATCTAGAGTACCGCAAAAGCACGCCAGACGTTGACGACACTTTACTGATTCTACCATTCAAGGTACGAAGTACATTGCTCTCTGATTGGGAGTGGGGTTTCGGACCTATGATGATCCTTGTCATCCTCCACTCAACTCCTCACGCGTCTTCACCGCTTTGATGACGTTGCACCCGCGTCTATTTATGGATTCCACATCATAACAGATAATCCATTCTCCTCAGTTAAGACCTAGGAAACGCAATCTGGTCCCAATCAGCAACAAGCAGACGCTACTCTAAATTCTTGACCACGACCATGTCAGCCTCCAAGCCATATTCCGACGACGAGCTGGAGAAGACTCTCCTGCAACTCCGATGTTTTGACACAATGTTCGTCGTCGACGATTCGGAACATATGCAGCCTTACTGGCCCGATGTCAAGACGTTGATAGAACGCATCGCACCCATCTGCGCCAAGCATGATCCAGACGGAATCGACCTTTACTTTGTCAATCACCGGCCTGGAGGCATGTTGGCTAAACTGCCTGGACTCCAATCCATCCGAAAGTCAGGCTACACGCACATCGGCGGCTTCGTCGGCAGCATGCTCTTGACCAGCAAAGGGAAGCAAGTTGGAGCCATCTTCGACAGCATCAAACCGGCTGGCAAGTGCAACATGGGTGCCAGACTCGGAGCCTTGCTCAAGTGGTACTGCGACAAGTACACGGCTGGCGATGAGAAAGCCGCTCTCAACATTGTCGTGCTCACGGCTGGCCAATTCGACGACGACATCAAGGCGCCCTTGATCCAAGCTGCCAAGACACTCGATGAGGCCAAGGCGCCGACCCATCAAGCCGGCGTCCAGCTTTTCCGCCTGGGCGGGCCGAATCTTGTGCGACAGAAGACTCTGCAGCACCTTGATGACGAGCTCCACAAGGAGGCTGGGACGCGGGATATCGTCGACACGGTGACGTGGAGTGGGCACGGCGAATCCATGTCTGACGATGAGCTCCTCAAGGTGGTGTTGGGCGCGGTAATCAAGAAGATCGATGTGCGTGCCTCTGAATTGCACTTGGACAACGCAGCTCCCGGCACGCGTGCCGAACGGACCTACACTGGGGAAGAGTGACCCAAGCATTCTCAGACAGCTTTGAGAGTTGAGAAACCCAGGACAGAATGAGTTTATCTATAGCTTATCTCTTATATCCCTTTCAGTTGCGCTGAAAGCTATGCTATATTTTGCCCAGCGGAAACGCGTTAGTGATGATGTTGTTATTTTCCCTGCATCGTGTTAGCTCCGGTGCATGGATCTATTATGGTGTCGGCCGTTTGAATGACAAACTTAGGCAAAGTCAAGAGGCTCCAAATGTACTGCGGAGGAAGCAATGCTTGCCTGTGTTTTGGACAATGCACAAACTTTCGCATCACTTGTGTTGTCGGCTCGTCTAACGATAGGTGTAAGCGTGACTAGCTGGTCCGTATCGTGTAGAGCCATGGGAACTGGGCATTTGACTCAGGCTGCGTATAGATTATTCCGATGATGCACAGGAGGACTGGAGCTTGGGCGCCTGGATAGGATCAACGAGCTATGATGAAACGAGGTCCGAAAAGTGCGAGCCATATTTAACAGGCAATGTTCGCAGAGTATGGATGCAGCAAAGCATGTTGCTGTATGGAAAAGAAGGTTCTTACCGAGGATCTCAACTAGATGAGGAGAGTGAAGAGAGCAAGCTATAAACTCCAATGATGTCGCGTTCACAGAGACCAGCAGTCATAGAAGATTTCTACACATCTGATGATTTATTGTTCATTGGTCAATGTACACATTGCTGCCAATATCTCGAAACATCTCCATCTGATGCTGGATCTGTTCTGCCACGGTGTCCATGAGACGGCACATGTCTCTGCCCAATGGCAAGACTCGCTCATCCTCTTTCCCAGCACCGACCCCATCACCCATGGCCATATCGTATATGACCTTGGTGGCCTTGCGGTGATCCCCGTCGGCCTTGTAATTGTTCCCTAAGAGGCTGTTGACCACCTCATCTGTCTTTCCACCGATGTAGTCGTCCGGGAATGGAACGGATGACAAGCGCAAGGCATAGGTAAAGTTGGTGTCGAAACCGCCAAGTTGGACAGTTAGAGTGCGGATATTGAACGGTGCGACTTCACGTGCGAGGATTCTGGTGAGTCCTGTTCGTCTCAAATCTCAGTCTCTGAACAAACATTCTCTGGAAGAAGTGACTTACCATCCATCGCAGCTTTACTAGCAGCGTATACACCCATGCTCTCACGACCACCGACCCCAGCGCCAGACCCAATGTTAATTATCAGACCACGACGGCGTTGGCGCATGTAGGGCACAACAGCTCTGATAAGTCGATACGGGCCGAAGAAAACAGTTTCCATCTGGCGACGGACCTCCTCCTCGGGGAAGCTCTCGACAGGGCCATGAATAGACCAGCCGGCGTTGTTGACCAGAATGTCGATATTCGTTCCCTCGGTCTCTAAGTTCTCTATGATTGAGCCGCCGTCCGGGTCGTCGACGTCCAGAGTCAGCCAACGACCGCCCTTACCTTCAATCTCAGAAACCAAGTCGGGAACCTTTGTTGGATTGCGTGACGTCGCGATGACGTTGTGGCCTTTTGATAGAGCCAGCCGAGTTAGTTCGAGGCCAAACCCGGAGGCTGCACCGGTGATGAACCACGTCAATTTCGATGTTTTCCAGGAAGCCATGATGACGCTGAGAATGATTGAGAGGATATCTCAAGCAAGTCTTTTCTGTCAGACTGTCCCTTTTTTCCCCCATCAAACTGAGGGCAGTTATTCTTTATATCTTGTCGGCCTCCTTCACTATTTCCGGAATCGCCGCTTAGTTCCGGCATCGAACGCCACGATTCGGCATCGACGGATTTAAGCAGCGCGAGCAGCTCAAGCTTAGGACGACCAGGTCTACGTATGTAAATAAAATCTTGGAATATGGCCAATAAAGGTTCCATGCTTGAAGTCTGCAAGAGTCACGTCTGGAACGGATGCAGGGTCTGTCGCGTGGAGTAATATCGACATGCCGGGCACGACAGTGCTCGCGTTTAGACGAGAATACTACAGGCGGTCACTGTAACAGGGAATGTATGTGTCATTTCTGATGCTACTCAATTCATGCATGCAAAAATAATATGCAGAGCTCATAAGTACATTACTATCACTTCTTCGAAGTGCTAGGGCAGTTTTTGCCGGTCAACTTCACGACCCAGGCACCACGCTCAATGGTGTTGATAAACACGTAGCCTGACTTGAAGTATGCGTAAGAAGACCAAGTCCCGACGAACGAGACAGCACCACCTCCGGGCAAATCGTCATCTTCGGGGTAGATGTCAAACCAGGCGGCTTCGCAGACACCAGCGCCCGTGGGGTCCTCGGGGATGGAACGACCGTCGAGGACGCGGAGACCAGCGCCGTAGTGAGACTGGTAGATGTACTTGTCGATGACATACTGGTTGTGGTCAATGGACTTCGTTGGGTGCTTGAAGTACCCTGTCTGCTTGGGGTTCTCGAGATCTCGAATGTCCCAGATGAACGTGACGGGGAAACCGTCACTGGCTGGACCCTGCCCGTTGGACTCGTCCAACTCGTCATCGAGGACAAGGAACTCTTGGTTCTGATCGTCAAGAACCCATCCTTGGTGAGTGTAGGATGCACCTTCGTATGAGATACGAGAGATGATGTTGGTGACGTTTGCCTTGTCCGTCACATCGTAGATGGTCAACGTGTCTTCGTTGTATCCGTAGCAGATGTCACGCCCTTGGTAGCGCTCGTCTGGTCCGCGATACACAAGACATTGCGCGTCGTGGACATAACCGTCGCCGTTTGCGCAGCCCAGAGACTCGGGGTTGGCCGGGTCGGTGAGGTCGAAGAAGTTGAGGCCGGACAAACAGTTTGGGTCGGTGCGAGGTTGCCCGCCAACAGCAGCAGCATACTTGAGCTCCTCGTTCACGACAACATTGTGTGCTCGGCCTAGGGGAAGCAGAGCGTTGAAGTGGCTTGTCAGGTCAGTCTTGGCGTCGAAAACGACAGGATCTTCCGGGTCAAGGTCGAGCAGCTTTTCGAGGTCGAAAATCTGAATGCCATGGCCGACGGCCTCGGAGCCAATGACGGCGTAGTTCTTGTAAGTGCGGATTTCGCGCCACTGGGAGGGCTCAGAGTATTGAGGGAGGCGTCCAAGATACGACAGCTGTCCGTTCTCCTTGATCTCAGCAAAGGCGGTGCCGTCCAGTTGACCGATGGCGACGAACTCGCGACCATCATCTGAGGTCCATCCCCACGAGGAAGAGCCGCGGCCACCAGTGCTACCCAGTGCAGCATGGCTGACAAAGGAGTAGAGGTCAACCTGTGCAAGCATGCAGAGTCAGTCGTGTTCCGCCACAAATGAATGGGCGCTACTAACATTGTGACACCGGAACGTGTTGTTTCGGTCCCCCTGGATTGCCTCAGCGAATCCATCAACGCAGGCAGTGTAACCCAACTCGGGGTATTGCTCGCTTGCAAATGCGCCCGCCTCTTCCTGGATAGCCCACTCTGCCTGTGTTTTATGTTAGCCCTGGAAATGAATCATCAATTGCCAAACGAACCTTCTTGAGATCCATCAATCTGTTGTGGATAACTCCCGAGTCATACAACTCTGCTGCCACGGTCTCATCAGGTTTGATCTCCTTGGCTTGAGACCAAGAGGCTGCTGCAGCTACTGTGCCTAGGTAGACAGCGGCACGAACCATGATGAAGATGATGGAGAATGAAACTGATAGCTTAGGGCAAAGGAGAATGAATGGGAGGTGGCGGCGCGAATCCCAAGGTTGAGCGGACTGACGTTCATATGTGTTCGATGGCACATAACCGCTCCTTATAGATTTTTACTAGTGGCTGGGGAGAAGGATTCATGCCAAGATCGCTTCAACCAAGATGCCCGACATAACAACCACGCCGTTGACGAGATGCTTCGGTCTCACCAATGATGTTGTGCGCTGCGATTAGAAATTAAGTGGCCTGTATCACGGCATTGCACCCCAGCACTCGTATAATACCCGGATAGAACCAATCAGTAAGCGAACGAGGTGGCACTCGGGTTCGGCAGCCATTTAACCTCCATCTTGGGTTACATCGGGCGACTCTATCTTGGACGGGAAAGCCACCGAAAGTGGAATGTGCTTAAATCTAAGAAGGTCACAGTGCAGAATGTCTTGGCTTGGGGCAGATAGCCATTGTGCCAAGCTCCTGGATTGGCAATGAAGTGCATTTCCCTTCTTCGGGGTTGCACGCGAGTACCGGCCCCAGTTCTATTTTAGGAAGGTTCCAAGGCTTTCCGCCTCTTAGACTGCACGAAATATACTAATGTGACACTGGATTGCAAAAGTTCGCCTGCTTATGAAAACGAAGATCTGTTGCTGGTTGCGTCAGCAATGTTTATGCAAATCCGGCTCGAGGGAACCTAATCCCCGATGCGGAGGAACCCATTCCAGAGCGAAGTTGGCAAAGCCTCGATTTAATATGTTCATCCGATATAGACTAGGCTTTAGTGGCTCGGGAACTTCTGCAAAATACTACCATTCAGGAATGGAGTCTGTCTTATTTCAAGGAGAGGAGATTTCATGCCAAGTACATGCACACTATTTCTGTTGCTTTCCCTTCTTGCAGAACCAAAGGCTACCCGCGAGCAGGCTCGAGCCGAAAAGCATAGTAACTCCACAAAACACAATCAACCCCATGAGTTGCACGCCTGACCCGTCTTGCATTGTCCCATTTCCGACAATGGCACCTTGGATTGGTAAGCCCGTCAAGCTCGCAATGGAAATGATCGCAAAGTAGGTGCCAAGCATGACTCCAAAATCGTTCGTGTGTCCCCCCGCGATCTCAATGAGGGCCGGTGTCATCAAGGAGACGTATGCTCCCGATGTGAAGCCAAAGAAGATGGCAAAAACAATCAAGCCGCCGAGCGAGTTTTTGTAGCTGAATGGCAGCTAAATGACTAGAATGGTGATGCCCGACGCAGCGGCCATCAATGTCGGGAATTTGAGATTGCCGACTCGATCAGAGAAGATGTTTGGGACGATACGGCCTGGGATTGAAGCGGCGCTAGCGGAGTTGTCAGTGCTGCCCTGCCCTGTGTAGTGTCTAAAAAAGAACAAAAACCCCCACTTGACGATGGAGACCGTGTATAAAGCAACAGAAGTCGTTGAGGTGTTGTTGTCGGCGAACAGCGGGAGATAGTTGAAGGGTCCAAAAAGCCCCCAGAAGAACATGAAGCTTCCCGCAGCAAACAGCAAGTAGCTGGGCTTCTTGAGCGTCGTGAGGCTCATGAGCTCACGGCGTCCGGAAAGGCCCTTGGGTGGGCGAGCCGTGGTGACCAGCAGGTTAGCCACGGCAAGCATGACTCCGATCATGAGGGCTGTCCATCTCAGCGTTGCCCGGAACCCAACCTTGTCAAACAAGCGAGCAAGCATGATTGGAAAGATGACACCACCTGGAATCATAATTAGCAGAGAATGAGTGCAGCAGAAGAGGCACCGTACCGCAGGAACTTCCACTGGCGACAATACCCAGTGCGAATGCTCGCTTCGTAGTGAAGGATTGGCCTGCTGCCACCAGACCAGGAACAAAGGTCCCCGCTGCATCAAGACCAAAGCACAGAGACTGGGCCAAGAAGATTTGCCAGTATTCGTGGGCAAAGAAGGCAGCTAAGAAGCACTTACGCATTGATGAACCCAAAGGAACAAAACTGACAGAGCCACCCGCCAGCAACAGTCCGCCAAGCTTGGCCTCCACCATTGGGAGGCGTGAGGCCCGTTGGCGTCATCGCGGGAGCGGGAGCTTGGGCATCGTGGGGGGATGAGGAGGGCTTAGGTTCGCTCGTCGTGGACATGTTGAAACGAAGGCAGCGTGAGAAGGACGATTTGTAACTGTGAGTGCGTGCAATTCGCGCCTGGTCAACCAAGAGCTTGAAACGAAAGTCGTGAAGGCTGGATCTTTGCAACTGTTCTCGGTGACGATAGAGCAATGGAGAGTTAACAAGAGAGCCAACATAAGACGTCCAAGAGATGCCCTCTCCTTCAACTCCCAATGACACGCAATCATAGTCAAATGCCGCCAACGGCAGTGCTGTAGAGTCGGCTCTTCGGCAGTGGCACCGCTGCAATGACCATCCATCGACAGACATAGCAGAGACACGACCTCGACCAACAACACACCCTGACTCGGGTTGCTGTTGGTTGGTTCCCGTCTCCGGCACCGTTACCTGGTGGCTGAAGCAGCCACGAAAAGCACATTGCTATCCCATGCTCCATCGAGAATTCACGTTTGATTACGTCCAGTCGGGTCCGAAAATTGCTCAAGTACCGGATTATGGCCGACTGTAGGTCATTGAGAACCTTGACGGATGAGATCTGCGACGCATTCTATAACCTGTCACTCTTCCGTTCGTCCAGGTTTTACCTACCGGCTCAAGAATCCCGTATCTAAAGTGAGTGGCGTGATGGTCCACATCTTAACGTCAGCAAAGTCTCGGATGAAATGGGACGACAGGATCAACAATGCAGGCAGTAAATTGAGTCAGTCAAGATCAAGCAGCCAGAGTACGCCAAAGTCTAAACATGACCAACTCAGTATAGGTGTGTCTTTGTCTCTGAGTGTTCCAAATGGCTGAGGCACTATTGAAGATATCAAGGACTGCTTCTTGAGCACCTGCAGAGAACTAGAGGTTTCAGTCAAGGGACGCGGGAAGGTAGCTATATCGGCTTTTCCTTTACTTCGTTAAAGATCGATTTAGATGCAACTTGTCTCTAAGAACTAAGAATCACTGATTTCATGTAAACAGCTCCGCGACATTGGCCTGCAAGGGCAGCAAGTCGGCTTCTTTTAGCGATTGTTCCAGCATCCTGCAGAGTCTGCCCTTCGTCTTCAAGCAAACATGCTGCCATGCAAACAGTATCATATGTCCTTTTCCACATCCAATTCGGTCAGCGTTTTGGAGTGTGGAGCGCCATGTCTCGATCATATCTTGCGCATCTTTGGTATGACCGTTCTCTCTACCCCACGTCTTAAGGCAATTTTCCACAAAGGTGACTTCTTCTGTGGCACAGGATATTGAAATGGATAAGACGGATGAATTGCAAATGTCGACAGGGTAACCTGATCGTGATCCGCCGCGACAAAATCTCGGACATGGCGCTCGTTCTGCTGACAGGATTGTCCGGTGCAGGGAGTGTGCGGCAAAGTTTGTGGTGTCCTCTCACTGTCCTGTTTCGCTGAAACGGCGAGAGAAGTATACGAATCGTGGGATTCATGAAAGCTGTTGCCCATGGCAAAGAAATGAGGCGAAATTTGGTCCTCAGCTGACGTCAAAGCCTCAATCGACGTGTAACTGACTTTCCAAGGCCGAGCTTGCTGGAGTAAAGACTCTCCTTTGCGGCGCTGAGACCTGGAGATACACTGCAGAAGCAGTCCCTTAATCAAGTCGAACGATGGCCATTTTCGAGACTGGGAGACCTCCGCCTCAAAAACATTGACATGGTATCCTGCTGGGGTCAACACACAGATGCTATAAAGTTGACGAGGAACCTCACCATGTGAGCAGAAGTATCTGTCCACCAGTATGATTGGAGATTGCAGGTGAGAAAAGGTAGTCCTCTGGACTAAAACCTCGGGATAGCAGGCCGCCGCAGTCAATCCCTTCGGAGACTTCTGAAGCGTTCGAGCCATCAATCTTCATGGGACGTCAGTACAATGTTTAGATGAATGTCACCGTGCAGCGCTCACCCCGAAGCTCCAGCAATCACGGGCAATCTTTCTGCTAGAGAAGAAAGCCATTCGCAGCTCAGTTTCGAAAGCCACGACTGGATGTCACTGAACTCTCTATCCAGCCTCTTGGGCCCGGGATGCTTATACGCCGAGTACTGCGTGTCCCAGTAAGGTTCCATGAGCTCTTTTGTGACCTTGTCGACTTCGGGCAGATCAAGACGTCCAATGAGGACTTCTTTGTGGTAGGAAAAACTCTTGTGTCTCGATAGGATGAGCGAGTAAATGACGAAGCGTGCAAGGGTGGAGAAATGGAGGACGCTCCAAGTTAGGTTCTGGGCCCCGACATCATCCTTGGGATCCTCATCACTCAAGCTGAACAAGTTCTTATCAGAGAACGACGATGACTCAGACGAAAGGTCTGATGCAAGACTCTTACTATTCTCCGGGTTAGTCCAACAGCGTTTGCATGATTCCAGAGCACTGACCTCTGTACTTGCCCAGTCCAGCCCAGCTTGACAAGAAGATTGCGAGGTGTCTCTTGATTCGCATGAAAGCCAATCTTTGTTTTGAGTCACTACAAGCTGCACCTAGACCGCCAGGCATCCAAAGAAAGCACTGAGTTGAGGGAGGATAGATTTACTGTCACTCCAACCCAGGATGTGCGGTTCGTCAAGATATAAGGTGCAGAAGCTGCTGTTCTTGATAAACATAGCTAAATGGCTCAATGGCATTTTCTTGTAGGAAGGTCAGACTTGATAAGATAGAGTAGTCGCTATAGTTGGAAGCTCGCCGCATGCTATTCTCCTTTTCCGCAAAAAGACCTAGGACTCCCGTGTCTGGGTCGCATCTCTTGATAATGACGGAAATACATGCCGCTATCAAGATTCTGGAAGCCAATACTCGATTGCACCTAGGGGTATCAAGGAGACGCTTATGTACAAGATCATCGTGAGATGTGCTCTGATCAGTAGGTTTATGCAAAGAAAGTAGTTCTTAAATAATAGCTTCATAAGAATATAACAATATGTATCAGGAATCAATAGCCAACTAGTCTAACATGTTTAATACTTCTTCTCAGTCTCGACATCAAAGCGATCAAGGTTCATCACCTTGACCCACGTCTTGACGAAGTCCTTGACGAACTTCTCCTTGGCATCCTTGCTTCCATACACCTCAGAGATAGCACGAAGCTCAGCATGGGAGCCAAAGACCAGATCGGCCCGAGTGGCAGTCCACTTGGTTGCCTTTGTTGCCCGGTCGACGCCCTTCCAAATCTCGCCGTCAGCATCCTTCTTCGTCCAGGTAAACGAGCTGTCCAGTAGGTTCACGAAGAAATCGTTGGTCAGCTGGCCCTTGTTCTTGGTGAGAACGCCGAGGTCAGAGCCGTCGTAGTTGGCGCCCAAGACACGAAGGCCACCGACCAAAACGGTCAGTTCAGGCGGTGTGAGCGTGAGCAGAGCGGCCTTGTCAACCAGGATCTCCTCGGTGCGGGCCCTCGTCGTGCCCTTGCCGTAGTTGCGGAACCCATCGGCCACAGGCTCGAGGTATCCGAAAGCCCTGACGTCGGTCTGGTTCTGAGTGGCATCAACGCGACCAGGGGTGAAGGGAACCTTGAGGTTCTCGAAGCCGGCAGCCTGAGCAGCTTTCTCCACAGCCGCGGAGCCACCGAGAACGATGAGATCGGCGAGGGACACCTTCTTGGTGCCCTTGTTGAACTTCTCCTGGACACCCTTCAAGGCAGTCAAGACCTTCTCAAGCTGGGCAGGGTTGTTCGCTTTCCAGGTACGCTGAGGGTCAAGTGCAATGCGCGCGCCATTGGCACCACCACGCTTGTCAGAGTGACGGTAGGTGGATGCTGCGTTCCAAGCGGTAGACACCAGCTTCGAGATATCGAGGCCGGAAGTAGCAAGCAATTCCGACTTCAGCTTGGAGATGTCGCTAGCGCTCAGGAGCGCGCCCTTTCTCTCGGGCAGAGGATCCTGCCAGGCGAAGTGCTCGGCGGGCTTCTCAGGTCCAAGATAACGAGTGACGGGACCGAGATCACGGTGCAGGAGCTTGAACCAGGCCTTGGCGAATGCATCAGCCAACTCCTCGGGGTGATCGACCCAGCGGTTGCAGATCTTCTTGTAACTCGGATCGTTGATCAGAGCCAGATCACTCGTGAGCATAGTAGCCTTTCGGAACTTGGTCTTGTCGAAGGGATCGGGGTAGTCGACAGTGCCGTTCACAGCCTCCCACTGGTGAGCGCCTGCCGGGCTCTCGACCAGAGTCCACTCGTTCTTGGTCAGGCTGTTCAGGAAGTCGTTGCTCCATCTTGGGAATCATTAGCATGTGCGCATTGTAGCCAGTCAAAGTAACTTACTTGGTCGGGGTCTTGCTCCAGATGACCTCGAGTCCGCTGGTCTGAGTGTTGGGGCCGTTTCCGTCGCCCACACTGTTGTGCCATCCAAGACCCATCTCGCCCAGGTCGGCGGCTTCAGGTTCCGGTCCGATGTTGGCTGCAAAATACATCGTCAGTAAATCTTTCTCTAGGATGCGTTCAAGCTCGCGGCTAGACGGGGGAAATTACATGAAGCCACGGCGCCGTGGGTCTTGCCAAAGGCGTGTCCGCCAGCAATCAGAGCAACGGTTTCTTCGTCATTCATGCCCATGCGGTCAAAGGCAACACGGATGTCGCCGGCTGAAGCCTTGGGGTCCGAGCTGCCATCCGGGCCCTCGGGGTTCACGTAGATCAAACCCATGTGAGTGGCGCCCAGCGGCTTCTCAAGCTCCTCGGCTCGCTCGTAGATGTCGGTGCTCCCGTTGTAACGGACATCGTTGCCCTTGGGGACGAACGTAGCCTCGCCACCCCAGTAGACTGACTCGTCGGCTTGCCATGTGTCTGGGCGCCCGGCAGCAAAGCCGAGAGGCGTGAAGTCCATTGATTCCAAAGCGACATTGCCGGTGAGGAGGATGAGATCAGCCCACGAGATCTTGTTGCCGTACTTTTGCTTGATGGGCCCTGAGAGGATATGCGTCAGCGTCGGTGTCATCAATTATACGGGCAGAGGGCCAACTCACAGAGCAGTCGACGAGCCTTGTCGAGATTCTGATTGTCGGGCCAGCTGTTGAGTGGAGCAAAGCGTTGTTGTCCCTGTGGAAGATTTGCATTAGCACAAATCGTTTACTTGACCCCTTGCCAATTAAAGATGTGCAGAATACACAATTCATGTGGAGATGTTTCACAAAGAAACAAGCTAAGCACCCGGACGGTACTCCGTATCGTGGCCATGGAAGGGAAAAGAAACAAAGATAAACGAGGTCGCTTACCATTCCACCACCGCCACGGCCGTCGATGGCGCGGTAGGTACCGGCGCTGTGCCAGGCCATACGGATGAAGAATCCACCGTAGTGGCCAAAGTCGGCAGGCCACCAGTCCTGGGATGTCGTCATCAGCTCGTGCAGGTCTTTCTTGAGAGCCTCATCTGTCGGGTTATCGCTGGTCAGCAATCTATTAACGGCTTCGAAGATATCCCCGTTGTTCAGGTCGCGACGACTCACAATCGAGAGACTCAAAGGCCGCGGTGTAGTCGAAATCTTCATCCAATGGGTTGATCTGCGGTGAAAACTGGCGCAGCACGTCGAGCTTCAGCTGGCATGGCCACCAGTCACTGCTCCGGGTGCCACCGCCGGCAGCGTTGCTCACGACGGAGCATCTGCCGAAGTTCTCGGGTATCTCCCTCTCAGTGTCGGTTGCTCGTTTGGCAAAGGGACACGTATTGGCGTCGACAAGAGACACAAGGCCCAGGGCCAACAAAAGCCACCCAGGCAGATCCGCGTGCATGATGAAACGAATTGGGAAGCAGGTAGTCTAGCAAATGAACGCAGAAGACAGAGGCAATGTGCTGTGACGGGTCCCCAGAACTTGAATTGGTAATGCTTCTCTACTTATGGGCTTCTCAACCCGCAGCAGGTGCCAAGCGGGCGAAGCCATAAGCCCCATGCCTCCGTAACTGCCGCAATCTTACCCGTGGGTCAGCCATCGCCTTGCCCAATAGATATTTAAGGTTGGGTGGGATGCTACGCGCCGGTATGACCAAGGGTGTCGCGCCTTGATTATCGCCAAGATGAGGCAGCCGGGATCAGCTCTCCAGTGAGGGCTGCGATAAACAACGGGTACCGCTGTGAACGGGCGAAAAGGCCTCAAGAGGAAAGAGGTCCCATTTGTCAGCACCTGTGACTGAAGACCTTGTTGGCATCGCCCGACGTGATGGCCAATGGCTCTCCCTGCATTACAAGGCCGTAAATCTCCGCTGTTAGGGATCCCCCGCAGTCACACAGCGAGTGAATGCCGAGGCCAGGGGCATTTCCAGGGTCTGCCGTCAGCGACTACGCGAGATACGGGTAAGCGGGTACATAGTATAAGAAAGCTCGACCAGGGGTCCGTCACATCAGCCAACTTATGCATACCTTACGCTAGATCCAACGCGGAAGCTGCAGCACGCTGTGTGGCAGTGCATGGAACCGCTCTCAAATTGCAACGATTTGCGAGTACGTAGACTACTAATTGCAAACTCTAACAAACGACGTTGGGACTAACTTCGCAAGGGTCTAGGGTACGGAAACGTCATTTTCGCTGCGTTGGGCGTCTGGAACACTCGTCTGAGTTGAGAACCCAATAACATGCTCCACGCGAGCGGCTGGAATAGGCCAAGGCTGGACGACTTAACTAAAGCTTAAGTCGTGTTGAGTTATATCAGGAGACCCCCTCTGGCTTGGTGGGAATTACCAAGCATTGGCTAAGTGAAGTCGGCGAAAGTCCACGTACGATCTCCTGTAAAACCTGGGGGTTTCCGCCTGGACGGAATTTGCACAAAAGAACTCTGACTTTGATTAACAACCAGCACATCCCACCCAGTCCCGACATTGACAACTTCTTTATTTAATGCTGCTTTCAGATCAGCATCTACATCATTGGTCTGCTAGAACTGAATTTTATGAAATACTTACTCATTGTCGATAGAGTTATGCACACAATATTTCTCGACAGATGCATATCGCACGTTTTCTTTTGTGGTGTTTGGTCGTAAGCAGGAATACTCGCATTAATCTAAGCCACCAGGCGCAGCTACATCGATATAATAAGCGTCGTCCAGGGCACCTCGGGGTCAAAAATCGTGCAACGCCATGGACGCTTTAGTGAGATGACCGCTGACATTTGCATCATGTCAGACATGAGATGGACTTGACAGCCTCAGAGACAGGCTGAACAAGCTGAGAGTGCCTGCATCTTCCCTTTTAGTTAAGAGTCTATTATTACTCCCAGGCTGCAGCTGATCGATGTTACATCTGGTTCATGCACGGGTGGGCGGTAAGTTATATTAATGTTCCGCCCTCCACAGTCTAAACCAGATACAAGACGCTAGTAAATCCCACTCCGTTGACAAACAAATCAACCACCAACTAAGTAATTCCCCAGTACCGAATTTCTCCATATTATAAGGGCACCCAAGCAGCTTGTCCTGAACCTCATCACTACTTGACCGCAGGTACGATAAACATAGCGATGTTCTGACCCTACGCTCCGTTACTGCTGACAAGTTACCTCGACATTCCCGGCGACCAAGGTTTTATTCAACTTGCCGCGCAAGCAAGCATGGAATATCGTGTTTGATCACGCCCTCGCCAGACAGGACGGCCGTCGGCGAGTGCTTGACAAGAAATGCTAACAATTGAATGACTAAAAAGACATATTATCGCTTTGTGACAACAAAGTACTGGCAATGGCTGGCAACTAACACGAACTATACTCTATAGTGAATTTTGAGATCATTTTCAAGTCTCAGCACTGGAGAAATGGGCGACATCGACCACGTGGGCGAACCGACAAGGAATAATTCCCGAGCACACAGTGTTCCTCACGTCAGCAAATGGGGAATCAATTCTAACAGGCTGAATGTAGGAAAAAAACGGGCGTAGAGCGGGTTTACGTGGGTAAGTCCGGTTGGTGCCAAGTGCCTGCGCCCACTGTTACGTGGTATTGTGCTTCTAAATATAACCAGCTAATTTGCTTGCTAAGCCGGTCTACGTGACGTCGAGACCCCTGAAGTTGACCTGCACTTTCTTCTTCCTTCATCACACACGCCATCACACGCGCCAGTCGCTCGCTCTCACCGCTCACGTTGCAACTTGCCCAGCCCTACGGAACACCACCGCACCATCACCTATCGCGGAACTCACTCCCGGTCCACGCGTGCCATGGCAGCCAGGCGCTCGTCCGCAGATGCAGACCGGAAGCTGGAGAGCGGCACTGCGCCTGCTCCCGCCAAGCAGGGAGGAAGCTTGCATCCGGCCTTCTACATTGTGTGCGCCGCAAACCTCTCCCGCAAAGTCGACGAGAACCACGCTCACACGCAGTCAGGTTATGGATCTTCCTGAGTTCAAGCGTCATTCTCTTCAACAAATGGGTTCTTGCAAGTGCCAAGTTCGGTGAGATCCCCTCCCACGGACCGCGATGACCTAGTGAAGATCAAAGCTTACTTACTCATGATTAATTACTACAAGACTTTCGTAAGCACCATCTGTAATCAAGTTGCCAACGAGCAGCCACCAATACTGACTCTCTAGCCTTGTTCTTGACCACATGGCACATGATCTTTGCGACGGCCATGACCCAGATCATGGCTCGCTTCACCACAACGCTTGACTCGCGGCACAAGGTGCCCATGAATCCCACCGTGTACATGTGAGTTCCCAGGCGGACGAGCCTGGCAGTTTGCTTCGCCCTAGCATAACCCAGTGATGGAACGCTAATGGACTACTACTGTAAAGGCAGTCTATCGTACCAATTGGCATCATGTTTAGCTTCAGTCTGATTTGCGGTAACATGGCCTACATTTACCTTAGCGTGTCCTTTATCCAAATGCTTAAGGTACCAAGGCCTCAGAAAACATACGAGCCCATGGAACTAACCCTGTGTAGGCTACCAATGCCGTAGCCACGTTGCTAGCTACGTGGGCGTTCCGCATCGCTCCGCCCAACTTCCGTGTGCTGGGAAACGTCTCCTTCATTGTCGTGGGTGTCGTAATCGCCTCCTTCGGTGAGATCAAGTTTGATCTTACTGGCTTCATCTGTAGGTTGACCATTAACCTCCGTGTCCAAGTATAAATGCCTGACACGAATACATAGACCAAGTAAGCGGCATCCTCTTCGAGGCGCTGCGCCTTGTCATGGTGCAGCGCTTACTGAGCTCGGCTGAGTTCAAAATGGACCCATTGGTATCGCTGTACTACTACGCTCCCGCGTGTGCGGTGTTCAATGGTATTTTCACGTCCTTCATCGAGCTCCCGCGGATCACGACGAATGATATCTACTCTGTGGGCCTGGTGACGCTTGTGGCCAACGCCTTTGTTGCTTTCCTCCTCAACGTGTCTGTGGTCCTCTTGGTACGCCGTGCTCTCTTTCCTCCATCACTCACGTCACTAACTCCGTGTAGATTGGCCAGACGTCAGCCGTTGTTTTGACTATGTCGGGTGTTCTCAAGGATATCCTGCTTGTTGTGGCTTCGATGGTGATCTTCCGCGACCCTGTCACTGGGCAGCAGTTTTTCGGATACTCAATCGCGCTTGCTGGGCTCGTTTATTACCGTCTTGGAGCTGAGAAGGTATATTCTATGGCCACCGACGCTCGTTTGCAAGTAGCCCAATACCGCCATCAAAACCCTGCGAGGGCAAAGCTCTTTGTGAATGTGGCGGTGTTGGCTGTGGTGGTTGTCTGTTTGTTGACCTGGGGACCAGCTTGGCAAGGGAGCAGCGTAAACGTGTAGGTTGGCGACACATCTTGGAAGTATAGGACTTTCTATCACATGCATCTCATCACGCGCTGTGCGCTGATCTGTCGGGAGAAAACGACTCCGTTATCTGCGGTTTCGTTGTCTCTGATTTTGTACTTGTATGCAGTGGATCTTTGTTGTACAATACTTAACCTTCAAGAGGGGATGAGCGAGCCCTGCCATTTCCATATCCTTAGGCTTAGAATTATAGAATGGAAAGTTGCATTATGTGTTTCACCTTCATGGACCTTGTACTCCATGGCCGTGTAAATACATGTCGGGCTACACTGCGATCTGATTCTGTACATATTTTAGGCAAAGGGCAGAGTTTGAATGAGAACTGATATAGTTGTCATATGTCAACGATAAAATACTTTCGTACTAGCTTGAAACACGATAGCAAATATAGAAACCTCAGGTCAGTGCTGGCGTACCACCGAGCAAATCCAAGATCCGCCGCAACTAACTGCACATATCCGGCTGCCACTACTGCGCCATATCCCCAAACCAAGAAGCTTTCCGTTGACAACATGGTACGTCCCGACAAGAGGATACCGCAGTCTGTCCCCCGACTCCTTCAGCACCATGTCATACAGGCGAGGAACTATCCGGCGCTGTACCACACATGTCACCCCTGATATCAATCCAGGAGATTGAAGACGTCCCAAGGCAGAGAGCCATTCATCCGGGCTGATTTCGTCGCCGAACACGATACCAGCCCCCTTTCCACCGCGAACTGGCTTCAGGATGTAGTCGTTCTTCAGCGACGGAAATTCCTTCGACATCTCCAGGAGGTGAGCCAGTTCCTGTGAACCAGGAAGCAGGGTGTCGGCGATTCCCCGGTCAAGGACCCGTGCCTGAGAAGAGGTGAGCACTTCTCGAGTGACCAGTGACTGAAGCTCCTGCTTGACGATACCGAGCATCCGCTTGTCGTGGACCAAGAGAATGGTCCGCATGTCATTGAAACAGCGCAGGCTGACCTGGCGCAGGACCTCTGGCTCAAGCGCGAGGAGCTCACGCTGGTGCAGCTCCATACCGACCTGATGGACCTCTTCCAGAACCTCTCCCTGGCTGGTGATTAGGGTAGAAGACGAGGGATGAGAAGGATGATCGCCAGTATCCTTCGCGATGCAGAAGAGCCGGTAGCCTCCCTTGCCTTGGGGATCGGGCAGTATCCTAAGGTCGGTCGGGTTTATCAGCCTAGGCGTGACGCCGAAACGCCGCTCAACGACGTCGATGAACATGTGGATGTCTATTCCTTTCTCTTCGCCTTTGAGAAGGTGCAACGGCAAGTGTGGCTGGAAAAGATCGAACAGACCATCAATGATCTACTTCCTGTTAGTGCTTGGGGTAACGTGTGATAGAATGGCGTCGTCGACGCTACCTTTTCCGGATCTGTTGCGTTCTTCAATCCACTAGCTCCCATGCCCATGTCGTCCAGAGCTTGCTGTCCGTAGGCCTCATGCATGAAGCCATTGAAGGAGAAACGGGCGTTGATTTCAGAGATTCTGAAATTCTCATCTGAATCACCATCTTCGGGGCCTCGACTCTCCTCGACAAGAAAGTCGGGTCTCCATGAGCCTAGACAAGTCGGGAACTTCTGCAAGTTTCCGCACAGGACTTGCGTCTCCAACCACTGTGACAGACAAATAATCAATGCAAGGTTCAAGGGTAGGCTTGGGTGATAGTGCCAAAAGAAAATGCGTGAGCAGACTTACTTGTAAGAGCTTCTCCTCCTCTTTTTCCAGAGGCATCCGTGCGGGGAAACAAGCATCACGGTCGGTCCACCATCGTTGAACAATGTCGCTGATGGCGGTAGTCAATGCTTCGTGCAAATCTTCCAACTGCTGTTGATGGCAGTTGCCAATCAAGATCGGTCGAGGACAGGCAGCCTTGTAAGAGTCGTTGTACCACAAGTGGGAAGGGCACTTGGCCAAGAGGGTTGCCTGGATCTTGTCATGTTCCTCGGCATAGATGTTACTCTTGGTCTTGTGATGCAAGACAGACTCAAAGCCGTGGCGGTTCAGGCCCAGGTGAATCTGCTCCATTCGGGCAGCGACTGAGTACGTCATTGTGAAAACGATGGCAGGTTTGGACGATGACAAGTATAGGGGTGGAATCCAAATGGTGCTCATGGATCCTTATATCGTGTCAAGTCGACCTTGGGGGAGATTTCCTAGACCTGAGCTTGCACGGAATAGATTGTGATGACGTTATTCGTGAACGTGCATGGAACTATTGGCTTGCGGGTCGATGGTGTAAATCGATCGGGTTTTCGCTGGTGAGACAGGGCCACCGATTCCGTAGTCCGAAAAGGCACGGTAGTTACTCCTTTTTTGGCATACCCCGAGACAGTCAAAGTCCTCCCCATATCACTCGTCACAGCCCCTCAGCGGGAGGAATATCGCCGGTGATTGGACGGTCGGCAGCCTCATGCAACGCTACTGTGTGTTCCAGCTTCCTGCCGAACTACAGTGCCGTATTGGAGCAATGTTGTGGCTTCACGGGAGACTTCCTGGTGGGAGCTACGGTGAGTCAGGGGTATGTAAGACAAACCCAATGGTCTTGGTGTGGCTGCAGCCCCCATTGCCTCATCCCTGGAGACGGGACGGGACGGGAAGTGAAAGTTCCGGGAGACGTCGCACTTGGCTTGCTGGCCATTGATGGGTCTCTGAGGCCGTGGATTAACAGCCATCCAGCCCTTGCAGTTTAAAAGGTCGAACTCCAGTCGGGAGAGCCAAGATCGAATGGAAAGGCTGACTTCAAAGTATCCATCAATCACCCTTGTTCCCCATTGCTGTACAGCTCGACAGCCCTCTCAATTTTGTTCGCGATGCATCGAGTTACGCGCCAGGCTTGGAGGTCCCTTGGTCTGCAAACTCCTGCTCGACGACAGTCCTTTGCCCCAAAATTCTCAAATTACCTCGGTTGCAATAACTATGGAGCTCGGCCTCTTGCTACACAAGTCTCGCGGATGGTCCCTCACCTGGAGGCGCCTGATCTGAGCTGTGCCAAGGAGCGTCGTCATGTCCGCCATGTGGCCGAGAAGCTCCAGGACAGCGGCATCCTCAAGATCAGTCTTCAGTTCCTGGACAGCAATAGCGAGTACCTTGAGCAACTGCTCTTGAGCCTCCACGCACACCACGACCATCAACTACCCATCACGCACAGCGCGACCCGCGGTTGGTTCTGGGACGTCCGGCCCAGTACCTCGGACTTTCAAGCTGGGAATCATCAGGCCCGGTCGGAAACCATGGACGAGTTTCCCTGGCACACGGATTGCAGTTACGAAGATGTACCTCCTCGGTATTTCGCCCTCCAAGTGCTCCAGCACGATCGATTTGGCGGCGGAACCCTGTCCGTCATGAACGTCGAGCGACTGAGTGAGTTGCTGTCCCAAGCAACGCGTGCGAGTCTGGTCCGCCCAGAATACCGAATCACCATTCCCCCGGAGTTCATCAAGAATCCCGCTCAACGACACATCCAGGGCAGTCTGTTGGTGGCGGACACGGACAGCCAATCAAGCATGATGCGGTTCCGAGGAGACATTCTGACGCCTTTGAGCGACAGGGCGTCAAAAGCACTGGACGAGCTCAAGCAAGCGTTGCAAAGCGTCGAGGCCCAATCTCACTCGACTGTACACCTTACCGCTGACGACCTACCGGCAAGGAGCATCATTCTCGTGGACAATCGTCGGTGGCTACATTCGCGGAACGACATCAAGGATCCGGAACGCCATCTGCGTCGGGTGCGGTGGGACGCGATTCCGTTTCACCGCGTTTCCAACCAGCATGGGAGTGCTTGAGGGAGGATCAACTGCGGATGCACGGGAAGCACGAATCAAGGCTGTAAGACACTGGTCCATGGAGGAGTAGTAATATTGCTGAACGCTGCTTTAGCTGGCTGTGGAATGTGGTTGGTGTAGGCTATGCCGGATTTGATTTGCAACTGAGACAACGGCCTGGGAAGTGCAGATGATTGACGTTCCCCAAGATTGCAAATTTTCTGTACCACAATACTATTTTCTGACGCGTTTGCTTGCTTTTTCCCAATTCCCGTGCGTGATCGCCAAGCAACGCAATGTGATCGGAAGGCTGCTCATCCCTTCTGTGCATCGGAGCATTGCATTCATTCCTGCATTGTGGTGACGTCGGTTTACCTCTAAGAAATGCTATTCAAATTCCAAATCCAACATGTCAATGGAAATCTCTATAAGAACATGTACCAGCCGAGCACTTGATAACAATGACCGCGCTACTGTAGACGCTACGGAGACAGAAGGGCCATCTCTTGATAAAATTAGAAATACCCCAGCGCTTGTTGAGAAAACTGCTAGCCTTTCCCTTTTTCTTCAGCCAGCCACTTTCCAGATCTGCATGATCAATTCGAATAATGCCTGAAAGTACTGTCATACCTTTGTTCTCCCTGCCGTCCTGCCGTCGTGGGGACTGAGACAGTGGGCCGGACACGGGAAAAGCGCCACCGCTGTGGAACCAGCCGTGAGACACTGCGTGACGGACGGGCCGGGTCTAAAAGGACTGCTACCTTTGCTACCGTCCAGTTATGTATGTGCTTTAAATGGTATGTAATTCCATTACTCATAGCGAGACATATGGAGAAGACGGGTCGTAATGGGTAGAAAGGGGCCGCCAAACATGCCGCCACTACAGCCTGTGAAACAAGTGTTGATCGGACGGGCCGGCGATGAGGAGGCCCCCACCACGGTATTCCGTGCTACTGTACTATCAATATTTGCGAGACAAGCGGTGACCGAAGAGGCTGGAGCCACCCGGGGATAGGCCCTCGAGTTGTCTGACCCAAGACATTGATTCTCAAGTCAACGGGGGCAATAAAACAGCCCCAACAATATCGGAACGATCTCAGCCACCGAGCTATTATGGCCCGTCGACAAAAGTTCGACCGACTCTGTGTTCCGCCCTCGACCACCTTGCCCTCGCATGTCTGACTAATAAAGGAGGTCGGTAACCTGCAGGTCGAGTAGGATTGAGTTAACTTTGTCCGAGTTGACGTACTCTTCCTGCGCACTGCTGGGATATCTCTTGATTTCAAGCTTCAGTACTGGTCTGCATTTGCTCCTTGAGTCTCCCCCATGATGCTTCCTGAATCAAATCATTCTTTGGCAGAGGTTCTTGCCGTTGCCAAGATTCACCCTTTTTACGTCTCCGATGTTCAGTACCCGCCCGATGCCCACGCAGTCCAAGCAATCAGGGAACAGGTCGCAAGAGAACCGACGGAAGCCAACTTGCGGGCACAGCCATTGCTACGGAAAAAGGACTTGTAAGACCACCAACTGACCCAACATGACCGCTTGCCTCTTTCCTAACTTATGTATCTAGATATGTCACTATAGAGCGACTCGTCAACGATACAAGCCCAGGGAATGCATATCGACACAGCATTTACGCGAGCGTTACTGGCGGTGGATTTGGGTTGAAACCTTTGTTCTTCGCGACAGACGTGCATGAAAACCGCAGACAAAGGGCCAGCTTTGGCCGATTTATTCGGAGCATGGGACTTATCAAGCATGGCGACTGGGTCCTGACAACTCACAGTGCCGGCGAGCTCTACAGGTACGTACTTTCGCTACTTCACGAGTGTACAATGCAATTGCTAACCTGTCAGGTCTCTTGACCTCATTTTGGAGATCCTGGAAAACGCCGGAGCCTCTGTCCTTGGCGCTGGAAACTGCATGCCAGTGGCTCATGTTATCGGTCTTTTGGTTGACTACAATGTCAACGTGCTGTGTGGCGACAGTAGCCAAGTGGCTCAAATGGTGCACTACATCTCAACGCTGTCTCTCGAAGACCGAGAGAAGCTCAGGATTGACAAGATCATCTACACCTCCGAGACCCTCACGGTGGCTCAGAGGTCGCACATTGTCGGCGTTCTTGGTCCTGTCCAGATCTGCTCGATCCTGGGAAGCGCGGAAGCTGGCCCCTACGCAGTCAGCACCCCTGACATTACTGGGAAGAACGCTGTTCCAGGACACGAAGACTTCATCTTTGACACCCGCGCCATGCTGTTGGAGATTCTTCCCCCTTCGTTCTCGGAACACGGCTCCGACCCAGATCTCTTGCCTGACGGAGAGCAGGGCATCATTGCGCAAACATCTCTCACACGCCTGCGCAACCCCGTCGTGCGCTACATCACGGGCGATGTTGGGTCACTCCATTCTCTCCCTGAGGAAGCCCGGTCGCTGGTCCCAGAAAGCTACTGGCCCCATCTGCGTATCCTTCGTCTTCAGGGCCGCGACCGCCGGTTCAGCTTCGAGTGGGATGGGGAGTACATCGAGTTTCACGGGTTAACGTCTTTGTTGAACGAAGCCGAGTGTGGAATTCTGCAGTGGCAGGTCCTGTTGGACAAGATGGAGCCATCACAGGAGTCATCGCTTGAAGTCCGGCTGCTTTGCTCCCCGCGCAACGAAAAGCTCATTTCGGAAGAGGCACTCGGCAGAAGAATCAAGGAGTTTCTTCACATCTATCCCGCGAACAACCATCGTTTTCAGATGAAATTTGTGAATAACCTCGAGGAATTTGAGCTCAGCAAGACTGGCAGAAAGGTCATCAAGTTTGTTAACCGTTTCAATTGAGTTGGGCAATGTGGATCTAGTAAAGTAGTAACATCAGAAATGGAGGCGCTCACATGACTTGATATTAGTAGTTCAGCCAAACAAACTTTCGTCGTAAAACTAGTAACCGTGGTGAATTATCTTATTATCTATGGCGGAACAGCATGTTGTTTGGTGCAACCATCTATCCGATCTCCTTACACGAAGGCTTCTCCTACAGATGTGTGCAGTACCAACTACAGTTCGACCACAAAGCGAGTTCTCAGCTTCTCGCCATAGCGATAGAACAGCCAAGGAACTGGTGTGAAAGCGAGGCATATAAAGCCAAGGACGCTGTTTCCCCAACCCAGCCCCAGCTTCTTATAGAGCGGATCGGCGGCAAGACCAAGGAAGGCGCCAAAGGGAGAGCGAATCAGCAAGTTCGCAGCCAGAGCCGAAGCAGCAGCTTCCGATCCGAAAGCATCGACCAGATATATCTGTCCCGGTACGACGACAAACAGAGACCCAAGCCCGACGATGTATGTGCCCAGAATCGGCACGATCCAGTGAGTATGGTAGTCGGCGCTCCAACCGTACATAAAAAGGCCCAGTGGGGTGATAGGGCCGAACCACTTCATAAGAATGAGCCGCTGCTCTGGCTTGGCCACGGTGCTACCCTGTCCTTGTTCAAGGAGTTTATCACTGAGGACAGAAAACAACACCAAGCCAGTTATCATGCCGAGCCCGAGGCCAAGGTAGGCCAGCCCGGCAACCCCTTCATCAAATCCGTAGACTCCTTCAAAAAGAGCGGGAAAGGTAGTGAAGAGCAAGAATACTAGACCGAAGAGAATTCCTGTATAAAGCGAGACGAGTAAAACGATGGGTGAGAAAATGAGCATTTTCACCGGACGGGTGATGGCACGGCCAAGCATTTCGCGAGGGGTTTCCTCCCTGGCTACTTTGGGTACGAGCTTGTCGTTTCCAGTTTCGTTGCGCATTCTCTGTGCTTTCCTTTGTAGCAAGACTGCGGCGTTGCTCTCACGCGTAAAGATGGCAGTGGCGGCGCCGATGATGCCGGACTACACGCGTGATCCATTAGAAATGTCTAGCTGATAGGAAGCCTGCAGGGACAGCTCACGAGAATCATGATGATCCGAAACGTCCAGCGCCAGCCGATACTTTCGGACACAAAGCCGCCAATAATGGGACCAATGACCTACATCAGTTAGCAAGCTGGTTTCCCCAGAGTCAGATCCACGTACAGGCCCCAGAATTGGTCCCATGGCGAACAATGCCATGGCCTTTCCACGTTCCTCCTGTGGGGTGAGGTCGGCAACTGTACCACCCCCAATACTCATGGGACCCGAGGCAGCGCAGCCACAGATGAACCGAAAGACAAGAAACATGACCGTATTGGTGCTGAAAGCACACCCCAGAGTAAAGGCGAAGTAAAATATGTTGCAGAAGTGGTAGACGATGAGGCGTCCATATAGTTCGGAAAGAGGCGCGAGGACGAGGGGCCCTAGAGCAAAGCCTAAGACGTAGAGACTGACCGTCATGGCCGCTACCGTGGAGTCGGTGATGCGAAACTCATTGGCCAACTGCTGTGCTCCAGGAGCGAACATGGTTGCTGCGAGGTTTCTGCGACGAAGAGTCAGTCAGCCAGAGTCTCCCAAGGTAAAGGTCGGTATGGGAAATGGGGAAATACTCACGCAACAAGCGAGAAGAGACTCACAATGATCACATTCATATTCTTCTTGGACTTGGACCAGTTGCGGGGATTCTCAGGGTCGTCAGGCCCGTCCCAGTCAACGACATTGGGGTTCGTGTTTTGCTCATCAACGACGGTTCTGGTAGGTGAACTGCAAGCCTCAACGTCTTCCTGGTTTGCGTTTGCACCAGGCGCCTCCAGTTGGCGAGCGACATTGCTTGATGTGGACATCGTTGATTCCATACCACGGTGTTGGTCTTGGATGATGTCGTCTTTGTCTAGGCTGGGGAATGCTGGCTTCACTGAATATGGGAACTCTGAAATGGATGACGGAGGAACAAGTTGAGAAGATCTTGAGCGGAATACCCCGGGGCGACAAGTTCGGGTGTGTAAGTGTAGGAAGAGATTTGGTGCGGCACGCAGCAGAAGTTGTTCTTAAGGAATACCTAAATCCCATTTTCGCCTAAAGGAAGAACGACATCACCCCATTGTGGGATGTAAATGCAAATCTCCCTCAAAGAGGCGTAAAGGGGTTGTCCGATCCTCCGCGAGCTCTATTAATACCACGGACAGGCAGTCTTGTCGCCGTTCTCTTCACTAGCGAAGGCGACAGGAACGGGCTACGAGAACGGAGGATCGGAGCGGAGGATCGGAGCAGGTGGAGCTCGGCATTCACGGAGGATCCGCGAATATAACGGCTTCTGGGGCCTACATTACTTCTGTCGAGCTGAGCAGGTAAATAAACCGCAGTAGTTTTATAAACATGATATCCCACTTTCACCATCCGCACCGGGTTCTTTGCACACAACCATCACCGGTCGGAGTATCGGAGCATCGGAGCAAGGCAACAGTCTAGCTAAAGACGGTCAATCACGCCACCCCGCTCGAACCATCCGACCTAACTTCCAAGCGTGTTCATCCTTCCCTTTGAAGGAGCAGTCGCTCGGGACTGTACTCACCACCTCAGGCCTTATAATCACACAGCTAATATACCAGGACTACCATTCCAACCCAATTTCATACCAAAATCGTCAAGTCTTTTATGCAGCATGTCTGACCAGGATGAGCCGTTGCCTACAGAATGGGGGCCAGGCAAAACACCGATGGGAAGAGCACGTCTTCCTTCGAGTCGGCGCAGAGAAAAACAACAGTTATCCTGCAATCTCTGCAGGCAAAGATAGTGAGTATTCCACCCATGCATGCCCTCGTTCTACCAAAGCCATATCCTGACTGTTTACCTTGTCCCAGACTGCGATGTGACAGACAGAATCCTTGTGGCACCTGCACCAAACGAGGGCTAGGCGTGTCTTGCACTTATACTTCTCCTGCTTCACGGGCTGCCGATGCCTCGCAACGATCACCGGACACTATTCAAGATAGAATTCAGCAGCTAGAGAGTTTGGTGGTTGATCTGATGCAGAAAACGTCAGCAGCCTGCCCTATTGAGAAACCAACCGCCGCCACAGAACAAACTTGCCAGGTTCTCGCCACCGGGCACGCGGCTGCAGCTGTATCAAACGAAGACATGAATTCTGGGAGAATCCGTCAGCAACTCCCGTAATATGGCTTGGTCTTCTATTCACTATTACGTGTCTTGCAACCCAGTTCCAGAAATTTAGATTGGCCCCTGGTGTTCACGCCCCCTCGAACCTCGCGATTGAGCAAGATCTCGAAAAGACGATTGACACGTTCCGGCAAAGGATCGTACAATGCCTTATCCTGGGAAACTACGCCAAGGGCGGCCCATATGTGCTGGAGACGCTCATGCTGTATATCGCTGCTGAGATTTTCCTTCGTAATGATGCTGAGATTGGGGTATGGATTCTCCTCGGGACCACAGTCCAGCTTGCAATGCATATGGGCTACCACAGAGATCCAAGACACTTCAAAGAAATGTCTCCCTTCGCGGGTGAGATGCGCAAACGAGTGTGGGCAACCATCGTCGAACTAGACATCGGGATTTCTGCACAGATGGGCCATCCACGGTTGATTAAGCAGTGGCAGACAGACACAACGGAGCCTTCAAACCTCCAGGACTCTGATTTCGGCAAAGAAACAACAAGCATGCCTCCGCCACGGCCGGAAACGGACCTCACACCCATGCTTTATTGCCTCGTAAAAGCCAGGATCATGACGACAATTGGCTTCGTATGGGATTTCGCAGCCGACGCTGGGCCGTATACCTACGCCGAGGTCATGACGATGAACACGAAACTGGAAGACGCGCATAGCTCTATCCCCGAATGCCTCAAATGGCGTTCAATGACGCACTGCATCACAGACTCGCCTCAAGTCATCATACAAAAGGTGTTCCTGGAGATCATATTTTACCGAGCAAGGATCGTGCTGCATCGTAGATACCTACATTACTCTCCAACAAAGACCATGCGTGGAAGTTCTCGACAAATATGCTTGGATGCAGCTTTGCAACTCCTCGACTATCAGCACATGCTCCAAGAAGAGACACAGCCCTTTTGCCAATTATACCAAGAACGGTGAGAGTGTCTTCTCTTGTCAACCACGACTTTCTCCTCGCCACGAGCATTCTTTGCTCCTACTTGCAGCATGTTGACGATAAAAGCCATGAATACCCTGACTCATCGATCGCCGACAGGATCTGCTCATCGTTAAAAAGATCGCATCGCACATGGCTTCACCTGAGTACATCGTCCAGAGAGGCACAAAAAGCGACTAAAGCCTTGAGTATCATTCTCGGGCGTCGAGGCAGTTATAGTATAGACTCGGAGATGGAAATAACTGCCCCACCGAGTTCACTGGAAATGTTCTCCCCGTCCGGTTTTGTCAACGTCGGTGGTTATCGGCAAGGTATGTGGTCATTGTTCAACGCAGTCTCTGATATTAAAACGTCCCGACCTAATCTGGGCTTCGTTAGAGAATCTCGCCGACCTCAACATCCAGTTTCCGGTGTTCGATGCGCCCGTGGTACCAAACTGGTTAACCCTCGCCAACGAACCCCTTGGTTTCTTTCCGGGTCCCATATTTGATTCAAGCGGAGGTTGGTAGATTAACGATGATAATCCAGCATGATGTCTTTACTGCGTATCTAGGCTGGAGTTCGCCTGTACTACGTCCAAACCAGCAAGAGCTTCACTCTGGAATTTGGGACAGACTTTTTTGAGTAGAATGTTCGATTTGCCACGAGGAGGTAGTAGTGGCTCAGTTACGAACAACAGACAGATAAATCTCCTTTATGGGTGTTGAGGGATCGCCTGCCACATAGCCCAGTGCTAGTCCTTGTCATTCGTTGTCCAGAGAGATCTTGAAGTAACCTTGGAAATTCCTTCGCATTTCGAGTTCTTGATTTGTTGTATTGTTGATATAACTGATGATATTGACTAAGGCTATAGAAAAAACTCATAAATATGCAAAGCACATGATATGAGACCAGCCCATTTACAAAGCGTCATGATGCCGTTCGAAGTTTCGTAAACCTTACGGAAGCGCATCAATAAGAACCTTTGGTCCCGCTGGTATAATAAGGGGCGCATTTCCACCAAACACCACCGTGTTTCTCGAGGCAGCATAGCCGCCGGCGTATAGACCCAGATAAGGAGCGGTCGTGTCATAGAACGCACCCCGTGCTTCGCCGTTCTTGTCTTGGTCCCAGTACAGGCGACGAAACCACAGATACAGTCGTGGATAATCGTGGCGGATGGACTTCAGGTTGCACATAAATATCGGGTAGTAGGCAACGTCAAATCGCGCGATGGTAGTGTACAGCCGCACATCAACCTCGGTGATTCTGTCACCTAGGACGTAGGGCTTGCCATGGGCCAGCAAGTCCTCCACTCTGTCAAGCGATTCAAAAAGGGGCCCAATTGCAGCGTCGTAGGCTTCCTGTGACTTGGCAAATCCTGCCTTGTATACACCATTGTTGATTGTATTGTAAACCCAGTCATTGCTTTCGTCGATTTGCTGTCGAAGGTCCGCGGGGTACAGCCCACCCCCTGGTTTGTTCTCTTCTCTTGAATGGTGTGGAATGAATTCATCGAACTCGGTGTAGAGCATTCGGATAATTTCAGATGATTCGTTGTTGACGATAGTGTCGGTTTTCTTATCCCATAGCACGGGAACAGTGTATCGTCCAACATAACTCGGATCGGCGAGCAGGTATAGCTCCTTGAGCTTCGAAAACCCATGCAATGGGTCCTTGGGTAATGATTCTCCTTCGCCGCTGAAGTACCACCCTTCAGGGCCCATTGTGAAATGGACCTGATACAAATCGATCACATTCTCAAGGCCTTTCAGCAAACGGACGATCAGCGTCCTGTGGGCCTTTTTCACATTAGCGAAAGAGCTCTCTTGTGAATCGGAATCAGGAACACACCCAAGGGCAGCCGGGCGAAACATAAAGGGCATATCGGCCCTTCTCCGCAACGAACTTGGAATTTGGATCCCGAGAAACAGAGTGACGGAAGGCACTTTCAGGACGAGCAAATCTGTCGCCCGCATGAACTGACTAATGGGAGCTTGTGTTAGCCCGCAAGCCATGAATACACATTCAGAGGAAGTAATCACCGGTCCCAGATTGACTGTCATGATGTGACGTTGCTTTCTCAAAAGCGGAAGAGAAAATACAATAAAGTGCTGTCTGAAAAGTAAGATGAACAGTTTTAAGGAGATCTTGTCATAAATAGTGATAATAAAGCCATGGAGAACAACTTCGCTCGTACCCACTTCTCGGCCTTCGCGCACAATCGGAGTTCCGAGAGTAGAGTTGATTTGAAATGAACCCGCGCGGTGTCACGTCATGGGCTGACAAATTGACGCTGTTGACTAGCTACGCAAGTTGCGCGCGGTTAATGGAATGAGTTCTGGTGGAGTGGTAGCGTGATAAATCCTAGAGGTGGTAGTTGATTGTAGATTTCCAGACTAGGTCGATCCAAAGAATTAAAACAGTAGACAAAAGAGTGTCAGAGTCCAGCTCGAACAAAAGAGCAAAGTTGCGCTCGGAGAAAGACAATTCGACCCACGTACAGAGTACTCCGTACCTCTTCCGACTCTACGCAAAGTGAACAGATTATTTAGGCGGGGGTCTGGCAGAATAAGTAACTCGATCCAGATTTCATCAGTCATGATCACTATTGACCTACTTGTGATAGTAATGACCGTGAGGATGCAAGGCATAAATGCCATTGTCGTCTGGTTCTAGTCTATCACCTTGTTAGCCTAGACACACACAGTGATGAGTTCGAGTCTGGGTGCCCCCGCTAGCTCCAAGACTGGTAAAAGCAGCGAGCCATTTGCCCATTCAGGATGGTCGGGCCAAAGGTCAGGTGATGGTTTGCGGCGGGGCAGTTGGGTGGACACGGACAAGATTAGGAATTGTGCATCAAACAAATCTCATCTCAACCGTGGTAACCTCAGCGGGCTACTATTGAAAGCGAACAGTGGGACTCTCAATGGTTCACAATCGTTGAAGCATATACATAACACACGGCGAGCCGGGTCACCGCGTAGCAATGAGTGTCCAATCATCGCGGCACCGGCCTATGACCTTCACAGGGTATGCTCCAGGCCAACTCCGATAAGAGACGAGACACTAGCTGATGAGCAATCTACCAGTTGCTGGACATGCAAGGCACGAAAGGTCAGATGTGACGAAAGGCCCTCGGCTTGTAAGAACTGTGAAACGAGAGGGATCCCCTGTGGTGGCTATGATATCAGACTGCAGTGGATGTCAGATCCCTTCGCACAGCCCACTACATCAATTAGCCAAGGACGCAGAAGCATCAGATTGGGTTAGGATCCAAACCCCCAATGTCTCATTCAAACTAATTCGGGCACCCTTAGATCGGGTCAGTGGCCGTCGATACCGGATGCGAGAAATCACTGACTTCCTTTCTGCCATTGACAACAACGCGGAAGCAGGGCTCTCGGTGACAAAAGGCCCGTTTTCCGCTTTTCCAACTTTCAACAAAGACCGAGAGCACTTACATGCCTCAGGTGCACTATTCCGCACATCTTTCACCACCACTCAAGTTCCACAGGAGAGTCGAACTGGAGGTCAATCCGATGGCAACGTGATCCTGGCTGACGTCGGTATCTGCGGGATCGAGATGCCGACGGTATCTTCATACCTGAAGACACCAGCAGAAGATGCAAGTAACACCCCAGACGGCCCAGGTCTCAACACAGACTCTACAATAGATGTTGAGGACCAGAGCGACGTGTTGTCAGATGCTGTCACATGCAACATCAGCTCGACTGAAACAGACCAAGCCCGGACGCTTGGATACGGTGCGGTCGGGTCATCCTTCTTCACAAAGCGAAGTGAAGGTTCGACTTTCCCTTGTCTGGACAGCTTTTCTATCCATCCCGTCCAAACCAGTCTCTTCGGGAATCCTGAAGCTAACCTGCTAATGCATCACTACATGATTCATGTCGCTGATGTTCTCCTACCCATCATTCATCCCCAAAATCCATATCGCGGGTTGTACGTCCCAACCGCACTTGAAGGGGTATCCTTTTGCGTTTCAGACCCAAAAGCAGCCAGAGCCAAATTTCATGCTGCACTCTACAACGCTCTGTTAGCATCAGCGGCCTTTCATCTTTGGAACTGTGACAGGTCTCAAAGCAAATACCAAAAGATGGGGTTCAAGCATAGGTATCATGCACTTCATTCCTTGCAAGCTGCACTCAGTTCCCCAACCTTGGCGGCGGATCATCAAATCCTCTTGATGGCAATGCTATCTCTAGTCACCATAGGCGTAAGTATAAGCGGGATGCAATACACACAGCGAATACTGACATGGCAGCAGGTAATGTCTGGTGAGGATGATGACTTTATGGTGCACCTCAGGGGAATATCGCAATTACGCGACTCACGCAGACGATGGCGAATTGTCAGTGGTCCTACTCGGCAACTAAATGAAATAAGTGCCTTCTTAGCCCTCATGGCTCGGACAACATCTTTGCATGTCTCTCCATCTACCTGGGTGGATGAGAACAAGGATGTTCCTAACGCAGAAGATACGGTCATCCAATCCGACAGCTGTTATGGGTACATGTACGGAATTACGCCCAACATTGCGGCGGCAATCCAGGAGACATGCCGACTTGCAGAGCATGCGGCTCATTACGACCGCCAAGGTCGTGAAGCCATGCCGGACGATCTTCTCGAAGCTTGCGAAGCATTGGGTAACAGGATTCTTTCTTGGAGCCTCGCATCTGAAAGGACATCATCAGTCCCAGCAAGTGACGATTTGATGTCGATGATTTTTAATCTCCAAGCAAATGCCTGGCACCACGCAGCACTGATTTACTACTACTGTCGTATTCAACACTATGATGCCTCGGATCTGACAGGCGAAGTAGAGTCGGTGGCCGAGTACATGCACGCTGCCGAAGATGCAAAAGCTCGACTTAGATTTAACAGGACCAGCATAATGGCTCCAATCACATGGCCAATGTTCATCGCCTCCTTCCATGCTGTTGGGTCGCAACGGGACAGGTGTAGAACCTGGTGGGAAAGGGTACAGCATTACGGCATTGCCAACATCAGGAGACAGTGGGATATTATACAACAGGCATGGAAAATGTTGGACGGAATGCAACACAAGGGGCATGGCTCAAACAATTGGACCGTTATTTTAGGTGGCTTAGGGACGAACATCTTGCCCATATAAGCGTAGGGCGCAGTTATAAATGGCACATATGGTTTCAGGGCGAGACGAGTTTTATGAGCAAGGGATCAAACGGTTTCTCTGCTAGAAAGAGCATAAAGGGCTTCATTCAGGACAATCCATGAATCAGTCGGCAATATGAAAATGGTTCATCCAGGCTTACCGAGACTGTGTCATCTCGGATTGATGTGGCATCATTGAAAATGCCCACGGCGTCCATTTCACCATTACAGACTCCACTGGCAGGCTTCTGTACTCAGTCGGCAACCCCTCGAGAACAACCCTCGCTCGATCAAGACAGACTACCAGCCGACGGTCATTTGCAACAATTTCTCAGGGAAACACGCTGCAATTTTATCCCGGCTCTCTGTATGTTCAATGGGTCATTAACATGAGAATTTGAAGCGTGTAGAGTAGAGATGCAGACAGTTAGCTAGGCGCCCTTTGTCCTCTTAAAGGAACGTACCGGCGTTAAACAATACAACAACAACAATGGGTCATTAACGGATGCAATTTCCCAGCTCTAGCGTTTCTTCTTTATAACATGACACAGATGTGTTCTCGTTTCGCCGCTACCGCGGACGCATTGGACAGAATTCAAAATTACGACAATGTTGTCAAACTTGACTAGACATGAGTGACACGCCTCAGCTAGCTCAGAACCTTGTCGTGGAGGTAAATGGTATCGAAGTCGCCGCGACATCCTTGAAGACGCACATTACTGGCTGCACCCAAGTAGCAGCGGATCGAGCGTCGCTCATCTTGCTCAAGCATATCCTCACAGCACTGACCGGTTGTGTCACTACATCCTAAGAGTTGAATGATATCATTAATGATCTTTATGTCAATAGTGACATATCAGTCCCTGACCGCTTGAAGTGGACAAGAAACGATCCCAAGTTGGCCGCCATCGCTCAGCAGTTTCAAAATCACATGTCGTCCTTAACCCTGATGTTGTCTATGTTGTAATGGTGCGTGGAGCAATTTCTGATACCATCGGGTGAATTTAACTAATGAACGATAGTTAATTGTCAGAAGTAGCAGAAATATCCACTGGGTAAATCTTCGTTCTCGTCGAGTACTGCACCGATTCGACGGTCTCGCCATACTTCTTTCTAACTCACACCGTTCTCACATTCCCTCTCTTGTCGTCGATTTTCGTCGAGTGGCGGCTAAAAATATTGTCATATCTCGACCGGCGCTGGGACACGCGGCCGTGTTTGGGGCTAGCCAGGGGCTTACTTCAATAGTCTCGCCGTTTTACCCACTGCGGGTCATCGTCACAGTCAAGTCAGCCAGCCACAGCAAGCTAAATGTTCTCAATTCGACGCATCTAGCTGCGGTCACATCATTGTAGAAATGATAATTGAACGGGACGGTCTAGATACCGATACCAACTCACAATAGTAGACTCGTAACATGCAAATGTGAAGCAATCTAAGGTGTGATTTCTTATGGGAAGCAATTCTGATCCTAGAGCATGGCTAAGTTACCGTTGATCCCCTAATGTAGCAAGTAGACTACTAAGTTGGTGTACTAAGCTAGAGCCCTCACTAGAAGCTCCACCTGTCTTCTAACCTCGGGAAGCGGGAAGTGAGCCACTTTGCCACTCCGCTGCGTTTATCGTTTCAGCTCATGATCGGCTAAGGGAAAAATTCTTGTTGGCAAAACCATTGCAAAGCCCCTCCGAAATTTGCAAGGTGGATACTACTAACTGTAGGCCTATCTCACGGGCCTATTACGAATATCTCGTCCAGTCATAGCCACTAACTCGATGAGATGTTGGACCCAGTTCCAGCTCATCATGCGTCTCCTGAGTCCCGCGCTCACAGGGGGAACAAGCTATGCTACTGGACGTGTGGAAGATCTTTGTCCAGGTTATTCCTACGTGGTGGCCCTGGGACCAACACAATCTCCTCCACCCTAATGAGCTTGTTGACAGGGCAAACAAAACAATTTCTTGAGCCCTCACAAGAGGTGATGCCCGAGCATTCTGGCTTGACGCCTCGTATCAAGATTCCCAAGAACATAGAGTAGATCATCTACGAGATCATTCAGTATCCACCGTTTTGTGTTTATGTTCAAGCAAGGATTCGATAAGTTCGTCGATGAATCCACATCTCGCCTCCAATGCCGTATTTCCACCATCATGATTAAAGGTCAGAGTAATTGAATCACACCTCCGAGAGTATTTTCAGCTATTTGATCGTAGAGCATGCCGATGGAAGGATTGCGTGTTGAAATCTAAGAAAAAGACAATACGTAACCCCAATTAGCCTTGCGGCTATCCACCGTTGGACGGGTACGGGTGGCGCATCCAGACAAACTATCGAAGAGTCTATCGAATGTGGCTTCGGGCGTTGTTCCTTATCTTCCATGCCCCTTACTAGGGCCGCATATCATAACATGTACTGCCGCCCGTCGCTTTGCCGACCTGAGATTCATATACTTGGTACGGCCATCTACAGCAATTCTCGCGTCTATATCGTCGAGTGCGTAGGCTCTGTCATTCTTTCAAGCTCGACCGTCATACATTCGTTATAGCCAGAAGGCCATGTTTACTTCGTACCTTTTCGCCCTTTGGGCGTGCCTTTTGGGTATCGCCGCCGCTGACTGTGGCGATTACGCATGCGACACTCTGATTCCATCATACGCCCAGGCCCAGGACGGAGCTTGTGTGTTTCAGCCGGGTGGTTCAGACCTTTTCGCCGTGAACTTTGTTGTTTGGTGAGTCCTATGCCTTCCATTCGATAGAGCTGCAAAATAACCGAAGTTGGCTCAGTCCCTGCTATGCCGAGGTTGAGAAAGCAAACGTTGCGTTCACCATGACCAACGGTGTTGTTTCGACCACGACAGGCCAAATCCCACAACAGGGATCAACCGTACAAGCCAATTCGCTCCAAACCGTCACATTGACATTCTTGGTTTATACCTCACGCTTTAAGCCCGGCTCTCCAGTGACCGTTACCCATTTGGGGATTCGGAGTGCCCTGTCAACAACGACCACTTCAAGAATCACATTCTCAGTTAATACTCAGAGCACTGTATATGCGGCAGCAACCGTCAAACAAACAGTCACTGCGACGGAGACCATCTCGACCGACAAGTTCATCACAACGACAACATCATCAACATTGCCCGTCGTGACTACGAGCAGCCGATGCATCGACGGGACAGTTACCGAAACCCAGATTGATACCGAGACGACAACCACCACTACTACGCCCGACGCCGACTATTTCACGGAAACAGAGACCGCGACGGAGACCGTGATAGAGACTACTACATCTACTTCAAACGTTGCACAAGAAACATCGACTAGTCTCTGCACCACTGGAACCTTGACTGAGGCGGCTCCTGAGAGTACCGAGTCCACCACAAGCACAGTGACTCCTGACCCATCCACGTACATCGAGACTGTCAGCGAGTGTGTGTCTACGACAGAGTACTTGACTCAAACCATTTACGACAACCCTGACGAGGTCACAGTCTACGCTGACAGGACCACCACTACCGAGACTCTGCCAGCCAGCACAATCACCAGTGACTTCACGGTGACAGACAGTTCTCGAGTTATCACTGAGACTATCTTGACAACTTCGACTGTCTCCCGAACCTGTGTCGTTGATGATCAATCGGGTCGGATCCAAAAGCGCGCAGTAGGCACACTCAACTGCAATGCAGCCGCGACCACGACAATTGCCAGTGGTACCGTGACTCAAGTGGTCACTGCCACATCTACTGTGAACCTTGGAGCTACGATACAGACAACAGAAGTTTCTACCATCACCCCTGATCCGGCAACAACTACAACTTGCAGCTACGACTCGGATACACAGACAGAGACGATCACGAACACCGAGACCGAAATTGATACTGCTGCTACTCCTACTATCACTGTTATATCATCCTCTACCGACTATGAGACAAGCACAGTCACCGATACCACGACCGTATACCCCGATGTCCTTACTGCGACAGTCTGCTCTGACGTGGATGCCACTGTCACCACTACCCCCACCACCACAGAGACAATCATCGTCACGGCCGATCGATCTACCACGACTTCAACAACCACAACTAGCTCGACACGCACAATATTCGAAGATACCACCACCAGAATTGCACCTACCCCTGCCACAGTCACTATCTATGAGACCCCATCACCCGCCACTGAGACTGTGTATACTACTGATACTGTCAGTATCACCACGACAGAGTGCGGCGAAGTCGTTACCAGTACGGAAACGGTTGTATTTACAGAGACAGAGTACCCCAGCCAAAACCCGCCTGTCTGCACTGCTCGTCCTGGAAGATGTGGAGTATACTCTGCTTAAGTCGATAGGCACCATGTACATTCTACTAGCAAGAACATGGAGAGAGGGTAGTTTATCCGGTGGTAGATTTTAACTTTCACATGTGGAACACCACGAACATAACCAGATTTCAATGCGGCGGTTTTACCCCGTGACAACTCCACATCGCCACCAGAAAAGAATTTGGATTTCTCCACGTTACGCACACCCTGCCTTGCGGTAAGCAGTTAAGTGTTCGACGAGTATTTGTAATTAGACCAGGATATGTTATTTAGATCAATATGACGTAATATCGTGACCTTTAATCTCATCTTCTACTATTAAAGCTGGGTGACTCAAATGATGTATTGGCGAGGTTCAGATGTATTAATGAGTTCTTTCAGTGAAAATATCATAGACGAGCTTTCTCACCGTGCTTCTGCTGATAACCCTGAGAGAAATAGGCTTCATTCGTCATCTCTTTAGTTGACCTTTTCTTTTTTCTTTCACGCCTGTGTTTGTTGCATGTCCCTGTTCGACGGGTTACAGACTTACCCTATACAAGATGCTTGGGTTGACCCGAGGACGAACCGGGCCGAGAAGAACGGATCCGAGAAAAGGAATACTAGAATTTGTGTCGGCCGGTATCGGGCTTGCCTTGTTTAGTCTGTTTTTGAGGAAGGTAACTCCGAGATTCACAATCACATGGGTAAAATGACCAGCCATTGCAGGGCCTAAAGCGTTCAACTATGGAACAACTTGGCTCCAAGTCGTGGCGTCGTTAATAGCCGTACTAATAACACTTGTCTTCATGAAGTGACGTAATGAAAGCATGAGGGTCCCTTGTTTCGAACATCCTGCCCTTGCAAGGTTCCAATCTTCGGGAATTTGCCGAGTGCACCCTCCAGACACAAGACATGTGGCAGCACGCTAATCATTACTGCATTGATCCGTTTCGGAGACGCCTTCCCTCTACCATATCTGCGCCCTTCAATGTCTGATGTAGAGAGACCCGTATTGCCATGATAAGCTCGAAATATCGCAAGTCTATTGGCAGCATAGCGAAATGATAATGTTTATTTCTCCTAATGCTAACCCTTCTTGGACGATGGTGTTGGTACCCCGCAGCCTCACTTCACGTGGTTGATGATAAGGCGGAGAGATGGGGGTATCGGGTTTACCTATAATAATCTTATAGTTCTTCCATCGTCTCGATTTCGTGTTCATGTGTCATAGTTCGCTATAAAGCCGGATCACCTTTCGCCGATCGAAAGCTTCTGAAATGGCAGACATTGTTGATGTCGTGGTTATTGGTGCAGGGTTGAGCGGCCTCCAAGCTGCGTTGGACATCCACGAGGCCGGTCGATCTGTTACGATCCTTGAGTCTCGCGATCGGGTTGGGGGTAAAACAAACTCTGTTAACCGGTTTGACGGGAAAGGAGTCCAGGAAGCTGGGGCCGCATGGCTCAACGACACCAACCAGTCGCACGTCTGGAGTTACGTTGAGAAGTTTGGCCTCAATCCAGTCGTTCAAAACATCGTCGGTTTGGTGGCCAGCGAAGATGCAAATGGAGACTGTCACATGTTTCCGTTTGGTGAGATGCCCAAGGTATTTGGCACCTGTCCTGGCGATATCTTATTTCTCGCGCGCTGACGTCTCTGCAGTTCAGACAGTTGGAGATAGACAACATCACTGCAATGCGAGACATGGTCGAAACTGCATCGCTGGATCCCGAAACTTTTAACCAGCCAAAGCGCGGCGAACTCGACAACATAAACTTCGACCAATGGCTACGAGGCTCCGGTGTCGGGACTCGAGCTCTCCAAACTGCCCGGCTGTGGTGTCGTGGGACTCTCGGCCAAGATCCTAGCGAGGTATCAGCGCTCGCATTTCTCGAGATTGCCCGAGGTGGTCTGGGTATTGTGAACCTGAGATACGATGGCAAAGACGGAGCCCAATTTCTCCGTCTGCAGGAAGGCACCCAGTCTATCTCGATCGGAATGGCCGCAATGCTGCCTCGTGGTTCAATCAAACTCGACTCGCCAGTCGCGTCCATTACCCAGCACGCGAAGAATTTGTATACCGTTACCACGACACTGGGGCACACGCTAAAGGCCCGGAAGGTCATTGTTAGCATCCCCAGCCCGGCTTACAAGAATGTCACGTTCAACCCGCCTCTTCCTCTTCGGAAACAGACGTACCTCGCATCTGCGCGGTACGGGTGCTATATCAAATTTGTCGTCTTGTTCAAAACCCCTTTCTGGCGGCGGCAAGGCGCTTGCGGACTCGCGCAGAGCTTTAAAGGGCCCCTCAACCATTGCCGGGACACTTCCGTCGACCATCAAGACAACTATGCCCTCGCATGCTTCCTATGCGCAGGCCCTGGGCGACAGTGGGCGTCTCTCGGTGAGGAAGACCGCCGCGAGGTCGTTCTGAAGCAGCTCGGTTCTTTGTTCGGTGTGGGCTACGACGCGGTCAAGTCTGAGTTCTTGGGTTCCATCACCTCAGAGTGGATGCAGGACAGGTGGGCAGGTTGGGGCTGTCCACTCGCTGCCACGCCACCTGGAGCGATGGGCGACGGCGCCGATGGGGAGATGATTGCCGAGAAGGCTGGAGGTGTGTACTTTGTCGGCACGGAGTTGACCAACGAATGGCGTGGCTACATGGAGGGCGCACTACGCAGCGGCAAGCGCGGGGCTGCCCAGGCTTTGTCGGATCTAAGCGTGGATGAGGCGCGATTGTAAGAGGGAGGCGTCCTAATTCAGGATTATATTCCACGGCTCAAACTGGAAAGGGGCGCGGCGTTGCGAGCTAGTTCAAGCCGTCAATGCTTACCGCCGTTACTCAGATGACCAATGACTAGTGCCACTGGCCTCCCTATTCTCCGTCAGATGATGCCTTATGTCTTTTCCATGTGAATCAGCGTTGTCAAGAGCACCCCTTGACGCGTCTTTAAAGAGAGCATATACTGCCCGTAGTGGCATTTCAATAGCGACGCCTTGGAATTTTAATATGTGCGAGCTCGGCGTTGCCATATTCATCGTTTGCTTGCTTCGCACGTGCCGACGGACAGCCACAACGATGGCGATGACGATGAATAAGGTAGATTCAAGATCGCTGTGTGCTACTAAAGCTTAACCTACCTGCCTACGCGCTGGCGCCGGATGAGCCGAAAGGCGCCGTCGGCCGCTAAAAGGAAACAGCTGCAAGCCACGATCCAATGTTGGGGCGATTTCTTGACAACCTCGACTTTTCCCCCGCATCGACGCAAAAAGGGTCATCCGAGCATGAAACAACACCCGCGGGAACAGGTCCAGAGTCGTTCGCCGTCTCCTGCAAAGGGCCAAGTCGTATTGTCCGACTATCGCGGCCGACACGGAACCTCCTACGAGCTGCCTGTCCGTCTCCTGTCTGCCATGACGACCTGGTCTTCTTCTAAAGGCGCACCGTGTCCCTTGCGTGGAGTGTCCGAGCCATGTGGAATTCAACAGGTCCTGACTCCAACAGGTCTCCCCCGCCGGGAGTCATGCCTGACTTCGACAATCCAGAGGACGTCGCATGGACTATCAATGTCGTTATAGTGGCCGTATGCGACGCCTTGGTGACCGCCTTCTTCATTATACGAATCTACGCCAAGATTTCCATCAACCCAAGAGTCCTTGTCGAAGACTGTGAGTAGCTAACTGCCTTGCAACCCTGGCCGTCGAGAGACTAATGGATTGGATCGTTTATAGATACCTGTGCCCTCGCCTACGTATGTCCAACAATAATACACTGCCCGTTCAGCTTCACTTATCACTGACGACGATAGTGCTTCATCATGATATACACCGCAACCATCTTCGCAAGTATGTCTTGGCCGGGTCGTGTCGTGTTGCGTTACGATAAAACGAGCAACTAATCCGAGAAACGCAGTGGCACACTATGGAGAAGGTTACCATGCATGGGAAATAAGGCTACCCGAGTACTACCAGCTGTTAAAGGTATCCGCGCTCTGGATTATGCCTCGGCCTTTTCTAAAACTGACCTGGTTGCAGTGGCTCTACGCAAGCACCGTTGTCTACTGCCCTGCTGCCTTCTTCACCAAGGCCACTATTCTGTTACTGATGGCCCGAGTCTTCGCAGTTGAAGACCGAGTCTCCAGAGCCATTCACATCTTCATCTGGGCGCTGCTCATCGCATACGTCCCACTCCAAGTCATCAAGACGGTCGTCTGTATTCCCATCAGCTCTTTGTGGGATCCCACTGTGCGCAACGTACACTGCATCAACCAGAGAAAGGTCTTCTTTTGTGATCTCAGCCTCGCCATCCTCACAGATCTGATCGTTCTGCTCGTACCGATACCCTTGACCTGGAAGCTGCGAATGCCCTTGCGAAAGAAGATCAAGATCTTTGTGCTTCTTAGCGCCGGCGGTGTGGCCACAGCCGTCACCATTTTTCGCACGTACAAGGTGGTCCAGTTCTTGAATTCAAGCGACCTGACGGTAGATTTCGTGGTTATAGATATCCTGACGTAAGAGACCAGAACTCTCTTCCTTCCCTCTGATAGTGGATTTCAGATTGAGCAATGATGCGAGACGAACGATGCGGAGAATTTGCACTAACGAGTGAGAACTGACAGTTGCCTCGAGATTACAATTGGTTTTATATGTGCCTGTTTTCCGTCCTTGAATCTCTTGATTTCAAAGTACTTTCACGAAAGGCAAAATGCGAATGGCCCGCAAACGCCGAGTTTTGTCCCACATATCAAGTCCCGCCTGCGACGCGCTCGCACTCCGAGAACGACTCAACCCACGGCAGAGACTGTTAACACGTCTGCTACTGAGGAAGTCTCTGGCCTAGCAGTTGACTTTAACCTTGAATTGGCCGTCTTTTCAGGACAGCCGGTTGATCCACACTCTACAGACGCCGATGCAAGACCCCTACGCGACAGGATCAATTCCACTGAGGGTCGAAGAGAGGGATGGCTCTCGCACAACATGGCAGCCAGGGAAACCCAAAACGCAGACCTTATATTAAGGACGGTAGAACGTTCGCGGATACTCTCGGAACAGGGAGCTAAGGAAAGTTGGTGTCCAGTCTGGGACGGACGACGAGATTCTAACCCACGCCACCCGGTCCCTCTCATTCATAAATTCGACAAGAAACTGGAGTGTGGAGATACATGAGCTGCAACAAATAGATTCGTACTAGCAAAGTTACATCCGTTTTAGATGTCCTGAGTCAAAGAGCTTCAGGCGAGACGATGAAGAAACCTTTAGCCTTAAAGACGATCGAGCCGTTCAAATTCCTTTATACAACGCCGCAACTCAGCGTCCAAGAGGGCGATTTGAATAGCCACAAAGCATCTGACCCTTAGATCTTGCCGACTCCAGCACGAGACGTCACCAACGCTGGTACATCGGCCACCTTCCAGTGGTCCCACTTGAGGTTACTTTGATACTGCCCAACGGTGTCAATCGCGCTTTTCGAGACAATGGCTCCAACAGAGCCGGAGTTTGCGAGTCGGTTCCACTCTGGGATGTAACCAAGAGCGCTCTGCGCGTTCGATGCGTCTGCGACAGTTTGGATAAAGTAAACCTGGCCACCGGCGGTGTAGCTTGTCTGCGTCACGGGCGTGGTGACCGAGTCGAAATAATTGCCCTCAATCAAGAGCCAGGTGTTCGTATCGACATCGAAACAGTGGCCGCCGACGTTCTGCGCACATCTCAGTTAATATGCATTCGTGAGGGATGCTACCCCAGACAGCGAGGCTTTGGGCACTTACTTGAAAGTAGTTGTTGACAGCGTGGACGATGATATTGGAAGCGGTATAGTCGGTTCCGATGTGAGGCGCGCGACCAGAAACATCGTGGAACCAGTTACCGGCAATAGTGTACCAGTCTTTATTGCCAATGAGAAGCATTGTCCAGTAATGCTTACCGTTGCAGCCAGCCGACCATGAGGTTTTACCGTCAAATTCGTTGTCAGATATGGTGACGTGCCCAGCAGCTCCCCAACCGGAGACGATCATCTGCCTGCCAATGAGGGAAATTTTATTATGATCAATCCAGACCTTATCACAGTCGTCGAGAGTAATAGCATCACCACCCCAAACAAATTGCGGGTTCAGCTCCTATTATAGCAACGTCGTTAGTGTTATGTGTTCTATTCAAAAGGAAGCGTTATGAATTGCTCACAGTAATGTGGATGTTTTGAATAATGACATTGCTGACACCTCCGTTGAGGCGAAGGCCCTTGCCTCGCAGGACGCCTTTGGTACCAACACCCACGATGGACTTGTTGCTTCCGACCTTCAGGGGGGTCCTCGGAGCATTCCAGTACGTGCACTGCTCCCAAGTACCACTGGTGCAAGTGGTTTGGATGAAGGGTTGGCCTTTGGAGGTACCTCCAGGACACTTGGTAGTTCGATCGTCGCTACAGCACTGTGTGGTGGTGCTTCCTTCAGTTTCAAGGAAATCAAACGTGTGGTCGATCATGATAACACGTGCAACGCTATCGCTGAGAAAGGATGCAAGTCTTTACAGATCAGGGGAGAACAATTAGCTTCTCTTCATCCAAGGTCCCAGCTATTTTTCTGCATTCACCGTTGATGTTGATGTGGATGTTTAATCTAAAATCGACCTACTCTTGATTTGTCTTGGGGTAGACGGGAGTCGCACTGCCGCCACCAGTGGTTCCAACAGCAAAGCCGAAGGGCGTGCCCTGAACCTGGGCATATGCAGCCGTTGCTAGAGAGAGGAAAGCGATCAACTTCATCTTGGCGTTGTTGAATCGTTCGATGATTGTTCAAAAAGACTCTGTAATACTTCAGGGATGGCGGTCGTATTTAAACTGGAAGAGACTACGAAAACAGGGTTTGGACATAATAACTCCGTTGGAGGGCAGGCTCAATAAAGCATCAAGGCCGATTTGGATATACCCCTTGGAGGATGTGGACTCATGGTAACTTTACTAGACCTCGTATCGCCTTTTCTGGTAATTTATAACCTAAACGGGCTAAGCAAAAACTACTCGGTCGAGCTTTTATTCGTGGGCAATTCATGAACTGAAACCCCGGTCCACACCCTTGGGCTGGCCAACACGCTCGTTATCGGCGGTGAGAGCAATTCGTACGGTACGGAGAAGCTCGCTCCGAGATTGATGAGCAGACCTGGCGGTCATTGGCGGTAATTGCAGCCTGGGCAGTTCTATCAAGGCCGCCAAGCCTCAGAGAACGTGATCATTCTGATTCCAGGTCATATGGCCCTCAAACTCATAAGATCAAGATAATGTTGCTGCTCGCTTAAGACAACTGTACGCAAAAAGAGATAGTAACGACTCCTTTCAAAGCAGAGCCCGCGTGGGCTTTGGGCCACTGGCACTTCCCCCTTGCGCTGATGCATCCTCTGCACCCAACAGCTCTTCCGCAATGGCTTTCCCGGCAGCTCTCCCTGAAAAGATGCAGCCCCCTAGAAAGGTTCCTTCAAGTGAGTTGTATCCGTGGACGCCACCTCCACCAAATCCAGCGACCTCGCCGGCTGCGTACAGTCCAGGAAATCGAGCCCCATCGGCCTTCATCACGTTGCTACCCAGGTTGGTCTCGATTCCTCCCAGCGTCTTTCGGGTTACCAGGTGCAGTCGAACCGCAATGAGCGGGCCATGCAGAGGGTCCAGCAGCTTGTGTGGTGGCGCGACGCGGCTTCTTCGATCTGGCCAATACAACCTGGAGTTGTTGATGAGCATGGCTTGCGCGTCTTTGGAGTAGGCATTGTCCATCTGGCCATCTCGCGCTTCAACCGTGGCCTTGACTTGCTCCATGTTTAGTGGTGGGCCTCCGGACGCTTTGGCAATGGCGTTCATCCCCTCGACGAGTTCTTCAAGTGTTTCCCGGATGACAAAATCTTCGCCGTGTTTCTGGAAGTTCTGCACGGGAATTGTGCCCTTTTTCCCAAAGACTCGCTGCTTTAGGAACTGAATGATGCTTTTGTTTGAGAGGTCGGGATTCTGCTCGGAGCCGGACAGGGCGAATTCCCGAGCAATGATGGTCTGGTCGAGGATGAACCACGAATAGTCAAACCCAGTGCTGCAAATCTGCTTCAATGTTGCCAGTGTATCGGTACCTGGGAAAAGGTGAGGAGGGAGTCGCTTGCCCGTGGCATCAAGCCAGAGGGACGACGGTGCAGGCAGGATTCGGATGCCGTGGTCAGGCCAGATGGGGTCCCAGTTCTTGAGACCTTCGGTGTAATGCCACATCCGGTCGCGGTTGACGATGTTGGCGCCGGCCGTTTCCGAAATCCCAATCATCCTGCCATCCACATGAGCAGGCACGCCGACGACGAAGTTCTCGGGAACCTTGGGCCCCAGCCGGTCGATGGGCCAGGCGGCCTTGACGGCTTCGACATTCCCTCCAATTCCCCCAGATGAGACCAAGACTGCCGATGCCTCCAGCTCAAACTTGCCGACCTCGACCCTCGACGACTTGACTCCTCTAGGTTGGTCATCCTGCTCCAACACCCTGCCTCTGACTCCGACAGCTCGACCCGTCTCATCAAGGATGATCTCGTCCACCACGTGTCGAAATTTGAATTGGACAAGTCCCTTTTCGGCAGCCTTCAGGACAGGATCTCGAAAGACTCTGACAACTTCTGGTCCTGCACCCCAGGAGATGTGGAACCTCGGCACGGAATTGCCATGGCCATCAGCCGTGCCGTCTCCTCTCTCGGCCCAGCCAACGTTGAACAAGAAGCCCAGGCCTCTTGCTTTGACATAGCCCTCCAGGCCGTTCTCGCCGTCTTTGGAAGCAGCAAAGTCCACAAAGGCCTCGGCCCACTTCCGCGGCCAGAAGTCCTCGCGGTCCAAACGATCGAACTGGGCGCTTCCCAGCCAGTCCCGCATAGCCAGCTCGCGCGAGTCTTTGATGCCCATGCGTCGCTGCTGGGTGCTGTCGACGAGAAATAGACCACCGAGCGACCAAAAGGCCTGGCCACCGAGATTGGCCTCATTCTCCTGGTCGATGACGATGGTGGGTATGCCGTGCTGGACGGCGAGCTCAAACGCCGCGACCAAACCAGCCAAGCCGCCTCCAATGACGATGGCTGGCTTCCGCGCGGTTGCATCTGGCGCCATGATGGATTGTTGATGCGAGAACGCGCTGGGAATGGGTGATGATGCCGCTGCCAATGTAAAGTACGAGATGAATGACGATCTCACATGTCCAGGTGAAGAACCGCTGACGACGGCTTCCGAGGCTTGGGGTTGGTTTACGGCTAGCTCGGGTTCGTCACTCTTCGGTGTCCCGGCGAGAATCCCCACCAAACAAGACACAGAAGCGGCAATGCTCCAGGGTGGTGTGATGAGTATGCGGGGTAGTCCAGTTCCGGGCCACCCTAGACTACTCCGGAGACTACGTACTGTTACGCACGCGTCTCGATGTTGAAGCGGTTTTCGGAGCATGAGCCGGACGACGCGCCGGACGGCCCGGACTGGCTTAAAGAACGATCATCGTAAACCGCCTTACAAGATTGTGATACCAATTGTGCCGTGATGTGTTTACCTACGGGGGAATTGACAATGGCAAGTAAAGGAAGCGTCTCAAGGGCTTGCGAAGCGAGGACAGGATCTCACCCTGGTTCGGAACAGGCATCTTTTGAAACGCAGTCATGCCATTACCCCTCTTTCATTCCTGGGCTATTCGATCTTAGAAGATTCGATAAGGTTGTAGGCTTGTAGCAATCGCGATTGAATACCCCACATCTGACTAGAACATTCAGATAATCAGTCCGGTTCATTTACTGCTCACCCAGTGTAGTGATAAAATTATTGAAGGAGAGTCAGCTGCTTTTGCCATTATCGCTCGGTAAATAAAGAAGTTGACTTGACCTGTAAGTGGTTGTCTAAGCTCAGGCGCCCGAGCATCCCTTTTGGATGTCCTGCGAGACGGTAATTGAAACCCGTATTTCTAGGCCTGTCCGAGGACCGGCGGGATTTTGCTGCCCAATGCCGCCGATGGGTCATCTATGATTGGTGCGGGAATGGATTGTGGAGTGTCTCAACGGCGGGATTCGTCACCGGGACGTGGCAACCCCGCCGCACTTGTCTCAGTAAACCCCTTCGCCTCGTCCTGACGGCTTGGAACATCATCTTCCGCCTCGTCCTCTTGACCTGCCAGTCGCGCTGTCGAGACGGATCAGGAAACTTCGTACTCTCCGTTATGCCGTCCCCCAAGCTCAACCCCGCCGTCCCCATATCCGCACCCTATGGCCACGCTTGTGTCGGGTGCTCCAAAGCCAAGTGCCGATGCATTAGTCGAGGGCCCAGCAACAGTTGCCAAAGGTGTCACCGCCTGGGTAAAGAATGTCACCCCTCGTTCGTTGCCTGCAAACGTCTCGCTCGACGACCGGCGAGTAAGACCGTCCGGCTAGAGGAGAAGCTGGATGATTTGGTCACTTTGCTCAAAACGCAGGCTACGACAAGACCGCTAGAACCATGCCACGACTTAGGCGGCGTTCAGGGCGACCAACAGCACGCTGGCTACGGTACAGGTCTTCCGACCCGTGCTATTGGAGGCCTACTGCAAAGTCAATCGAATGAGGCAATCCCAGCTATTCCCGATATTAGTGGGGGATCTGGGAGAATCTCTGGGGTTTCCTCAGTTCGCACAACATCCCACTCGGCTGACTACTTCCATCCCCGCCAGCTATCTCCATCACAAGCGGACGAGTATCTTAGAACTTTCCAAGCCCATCATTTAAAAGTCCTACCCTTTGTTCACATCCCACCTGAAGTTACGTACGTGAGTCCACGCCCCAGGAAGCGGTTCTGGTCCAAGCACTAACTGAAGTTATACGAAAGCGCGGTTGACTTACAGCGCGAACGCCCATTTCTATGGCTTAACATTCGGGCACTCTGCTGCAAGTCTACGTTAGAGAGGGATATGTTCCACAAGACCGTCCGAGAGACTCTGGCACAGAGCCTTGTAGTCGACGGGGAGCGCAGCCTAGACCTCTTATTGGGGCTTATTGCTTATCTGGCCTGGTACTTCCCATGATGCTATGAAGTCTTCAATGAAAACCGTTGCTGACACTTCTCATCTAGGACAATAGATCATAGCAGGGGCAAAAAGTTGCTATGCACCTATTCAAGTCTTGCAATGTCGCTTGTCTTTGACCTCCGGCTCGATCGCGCCGACCAGGAAACTCCATGTAAAGAGGAACATGCCTTCCAGTCCTTCGGCTATCCAATCAAACAGAAAGTGCCGAATTGTCGTACAAACGAGGAACGGAGAGCTACACTGGCATGCTTTGCGATATGTTCAACGTAAGTTCAAGGTCCTGTTGGGTTTCAAATGGTCTAGCCGTGTACTGATCACCACTCGGTCTAGAATATCCTCATTTCTGAAGACCCAGCCAATGCGGTGGACTTCACACATGGAAGACTCTCTACGTCATCTCGCCAACGAAGCCGAAACACCCAGTGACGAATTACTCGTCTCTATTGTCCAAATACAAAAGGTCATGGACCTTGTGACTACCTTGGCGTATGAGCGGCTCTTCGAGGCCGAGGCTCACGGTCCTCCAAAGGCCCCGTCCATATCGCATGTCAAAGCCTTGCGCTCAAATCTCGAGGCTGTCGAGAAAGAGTTTCGACCAGAAATGTCGGGAAACAGTGCGTGCTCTCCATCGTCGATTGAAACTGTTGATCGCTGACATCGAACAGAAGTTGTACTGTCATACCTTTACGACACTTACATGATGATCAATGGCATGCCCTTTTGCAGTACAGACAACACCAACAACACATTCGGGTTGAAAGACCTTGCAAGAACAGAGTGCTTATACGCTTGCATCCATGCCATCAAACAGGGCCTGGAGAACTGGTTCACCTTCACCCCGGGAGAGTTGTTTGGAGGATCTCTCGCCGTGCTACTTCATTTCGGGCGATACACTCACGTTTGTTACCGTCTCGTCATGAGAGAAGATCCCGCGTGGGACCACACTGTGGTACGAAACGCGATTGATTTAATTGGAACCGTGGAACGCGGCGCACAGCACATGGGCTCAGTGCCTGAAGCGGTTCAGCTCCGGAGCGATGGGAGTGACTTCTTCACAAAGTCCGCCATAACCCTGCGAGGCGTAATTCCCGTTTGGAAGAGGGCTCTCGAAGGTGCGGGTGCGAACTCGGGGACAAACCCTACGGCTCAGAGTACCGTAGAGCTGGAGGCTGCGGTTGTTGCGCCCGGCGATTTTGTATCGATGGACTTTTCTGATGATACCTGGATGTCGGAGTTCTTTAGCTCATAGGATATCTACTAGACGTTTTCTACTACTAGGCTAACCTAAATGTACGTAGGTTAAGAACGAGGAAGGTAGGACTTTTTGGGGTCACGCCGGTATGCCTATCCATATTCACTCGCACATTTAGGCAAATATGGAAAAGGGACAGTATGTATGGGTAATTTAATGAGCGTTTAATATAATTCATCCAAAACAATCAAGGTTTCGATATTCCCGGTTTGCATACCGACAACAGTCGATCGGAATTGAAGAACGGGGTGTTGGTAGTCCGCCGTACCATTGACGCCATCAAGGGTCGGCTTTTTCCATTGTGATTTACAATACCTCGAACAGAACGATAACTGTCAGCCACCACCAAAGTCCAGAGCCCAATTTCTCTTTTCCCCTAAATCGGCCGTGACTCCTCCTGAAAAGAAACTCCCACGTCGTCTTCGATATCTCGACCAGGGCATAATGGCAATCTCAATATCAGCTGGAAAGACATCGACAATAGGCTCGAACTCGGTTTGGGTTGAACTTGAAACCGACAGTAATACTAAAGCAGAGAATAAAGCCACACAGGAAACAGGTTACATCACTAGCTATAAGCTGTTTCTAGTCATGAACGGACTGACAGTCGTGATGCTGCTAGCTATGCTCGGCATGTCTATCATTAGCACAGTAAGCTCGCACGATAGCAATGAGAAGTAAATTAGCTAATACTCTAAGCTATTCCCAAAGTAACTAGTGACTTTAATCGACTAGAAGACGTGGGTTAGTACGGTGGCAGGTTCATCATTTAGTGTTTCCAGCTCGACACTTATCACCTTAAATATTATTAAGATAAAGTAATAATTATATACTTACGTATTTAGAATATACTTAGTTCTTATTAATAGTTATAAAGAGAGAAATATTAAGAAATAGATATATTTATAATACTAAATTTCTTAATAGCTATTTAAGACTTAATCTATTATAGTGTATAAGTATAAATACTTAAAGAGTTAATAGAAAATACCTTAAGAATAAGGTAATTCTTTAGTAATATTATAAAGGACTATAAGATAATAATAGTAGTAAGCCTATATAAATTGAAAATAAATTATAAGTTATAGAAAGATGTTAAGATTTAATAAGCTAAAGTAAGATTACTAAAGTATATTCTTTTCGCCTTTATTAAGTAGTTTTAACTTTTATATAAATATAAATAGAAAGTAAATTGTATAGTTTGCTATTTTATAGTTAGCCTTTATCTATTAAAAAGAGCGTGATTAATTAATAACTAATAGTAACTTTAAGCAGCAAAATGTAGATATAAAAGTAGTAAACTTATAAATAATATTCTGAAAGGCATTATAACGCGCTAAAGACACGAAGATACACGCCGGCGCGGGAGCTGCTAGTATGCTGCGCATACGTAAATACTAAGGCGCTTGATCTATTCTATCTATATAGCTCTAGCCGAACGCAAGATTGTAAAGGCCAGAGATCAATCAATCTATCATTAACACCCTACCTTTGAGCTGGGCAGCTGGGAACCAGCTGCCTACCACTGAACTAGCCATTATATCGCTGCTCCTCTCACTCTTCCCAGATTGGCTCATCACAGGCATAATGTGTTAGTGAGGGTGACCCTAGAGAGCAAGAGGGAGAAAACACCCAACAGCCCAATTCGGGATTGCTGTATGGCAAGGACCGGAGCCGTCATAGAGTTTTCCAGGGGATTCGACCAAAGTCATCCAAAGCACTAGCTTTTTCAGAAGTGAAAAGACCAGTAGAATCAGCTCATCTTGATCAAAAGGGACTTCAAAGATTGACTAGAAATGCGATCTCATTTGGCTCTCAAATTCATTGCCTAAATGTGTGTCTTGCTTATCTCCCCGGACTGACCTTGTCGGCCTTTTTCTTCCCTTTTATCTTAAGCTGCTACTGGACCAATTGTTGAAAGAGGTCTCCAGCCAATCAAAATGCAATAACGCCGCACCTTATCCGGACCGTGATGTCAGCTGGCCCCAGCATAATAACTAAACGATAGAACGTTAAGCAATAAGCTAACAGACAATAAAGACCAGTTTCCATAAGCGACATTTTCGAAGAATTGAGTCGCCTTTTCGAGATTCCAGTAGGACCGCAATTGTCCGAATTAATTGCTAAACGGACTAATCATAGCAGAAACACCATTCTTAGACTTAGGAAGTTTAGGAAGAAGCGTCTGCACCCATCCCACAATCTGAGGTGCTTCAACGGAGATCCTATCCAAATTTTATCAGTTATATCTAACCCTCAGAAATATTGGGCATCATTTAGACTCACCTGCAGCCAGTGGCGGTAGACTCCATCTTGGTTCGGGACTTAGACTTGGACGAACTGTGGGATCCAGAGATCGCGAAGGGACCGTATCCGACAGAGAGGTTTGCTGAGGTAGAGGAGGCGGAGACAGCGGTCTCAAGCTTAGTGGTATCTCCCGAGAACTATGATCCATATCAGTATCAAGTTGAAAACCAGAAGTTTGCCTTTGCTGGGAGGAAAAGGCCCTTACGCTGAGTTCAATGTCGGCAGCGACAACAAATGCAGTGGGGTAGGAGGAGAATTGCTGGTATTCGCCTTGAAGGTTCTTTTCATTGTTGAAGGCTTCTTTCAGGGCATCTTCGCCGGGGGATATCAAGAACCTGCCGAAAGAACATCAGTATTCAACATATTTTCATGTTATAGACTGCCTGACGGCATAGTGCGGAGAACCTACGCTCCGGAGTCGAGCTCAGCGTCGACAAAGAGCTCGGAGTGGAGCCAAGGTCTTTCAATCTCGACGACCATGCAGCTCATGCTAACTTCAACCTCGAGATTGGACATGGATTGCATTGCCTCGCTGTGAGTCGTTAGCTGCCTGATAATAGTGAAAGTGGCATTTGAAAGCTTACGCGCTGCTCTGAGTGTGGCTTGCGCTGGCAGACGCGCTCCACCATCCCCAGCCGGCCTTGGCGCAGACGGAGGAGGCACTCTGCGACGTTGACGACTCAGCGTAACTGCTTTTAGTTGCGACTTTGCATGAGATCTGATAAACTGTTAGGTGACTGAAAAAGTACATGGAAGCTCGTTGTCTACGCTAACATACCTTTGTCCACGAATCCGGGCCCTCATCAACAGTGTTGCGCCAGCTTTCTTCATTGTCGAGATCGATGACGTTGGCAGCGCTTGGGTTCTTGAGACCTGAGATGAGTGTAAGCAGGAAAGTCTCATCCAGGCCGACAGGTTATAGACTTACTTGGATTGGCCATAAGCTCGTCTCCAGTAACAACTATCCCTTCAGAGTTCACGACCGGCAACATCGGCGGTGCAGTAGCAGAAGGAGCGGCCTCCGCGCTCGTCAGCTGCTTTTTGAGATCTTCAATATCCTGGTTGATTTGTTCAATCCGCTCATCAATCCAGCTACGAGCCCTTGTCTTGCTCGCTTCGGTATTCTCGCGCACCGATCTGTTGTTGCGGTTCAAACTGGACTCGGTCTGAGCCTTTTGCTCCTTAACCAGGTTGTCTAGGACGTTGGTGGCGGGAACGGTAACACCAAACTTGTCTTTGAGCCAGGCTGCTTTGACTGTCTCAAGCTGATCTTGACCACGGCTAGCCGCGTTCTTCGTGTCCATATTGCTGTAGACTTGGGCATAGGCGGCTTTGACTTTGTTCTGATCGTCTCCGGAGTCACTGGACAGAACGGGGAAGAACGTGTCATCAGCGATAGCCTAAGAAGAGATTAGTTTAATTATAACAGCGTAAGCAGCAAGCTAACTCACTGCTCTGAGTGTCGTATGGGAGGTAAGAAGACTCTTCAGACGACGGATCTCGGCGCGAAGCTCAGCTGGGTTGGGTTTGGAGTTGTTCTTCTTCCAGTTGAGCGTCTTCTTAGCCACCATGGTTGCCCTATAGCGAGGTCAGCCCCCGGTGCGGACACTTGGTATTTGAGCAAGTCAAAAAAGAAAACAATAACGTACCAGCTCAGAGGCGTGAGAACAACCCCGTTGTACTCACTGGACCCATCCGAGACAATGACGGTCAAGTTCCGGTAGGCCTCCTTACTGTTCTCGATACGCTTCATGCCGGAAGAAATATCGACTATACCGAAATGAAAGTCGACCTAATTCAGCAAAGGACTCTTAGCACAGATTCAAACACATTCCATACCGCGGGAATGGGAGCGTAGTCTTACCATGAACTTGTAACCATGAACTACCCAGTCCATATACTTTGTCTGGATGGTGTTCTTAAACTCTCGCGCATGCTCCTGAATCCATTGCATATACTTCTCCTGAGAGGCCTTGGTCTGGGTGGTTGTCGCTCCAGGGGGCGGTGCTAGCCTCTCCAATGCCTGGGCCTGGGCATGTTGATACGCAGCCACCTCCTTAGCCCAAGCTGACTGCTTCATGACATAAGTTTCGACCTTGGTCCGACCATTTCCACTGGGCGTGTCGTCTGGAGAAGTCAGATAGCCCATGGAGTACTTGTAGCGCTCGCGGATTGTTTTGAGGCGCGGATCGGTAATGTCGGTGCTTTCGTTGGAGACAACACCAGAGACGGAGGCTTCTACAGGAACGAGCAAATCAAGTGCTGCGAGATAGCTTCGAGCAACAGACTTGCCTGTCTTGCCGGCCTGTTTGAGGTTTGGTCAGTACTTGCCTGTCAGACAGGAGCCTTTAGCGACCTACCGTGTACTTTGACAAGGGAATCATGCCGTCAACAAGCCGAGCCTCCTTGACCTGAACATCAAATGGTGGCTTGATGTTCTTCGAAACATTGTAGTAGTAATCTCTACGAGGATTATCAGCACAGCCGACTAAAGAGTATTTTTCCGTGCATTAACTCACTTCCAGTCAATGATGGTACCGGGCAGCGAGACGGTGAGGGCTTGATTGTTAGCAACTGGGATAGCAGATGCGATGGCTCCTCGGACCGTCTATAATAAGTCAGCATATGGTGGAGATACTGAGGGAATAATAGTGCAGTACCTCTGACGCATGTTTCATCGCCCCCAAAACCTTGCTGGCCTGCTGCTCCGGAGTCAGCTCTTGGGGCGGGTCTGACTGAGACATTTTGGATGGAATTGTAAAGAGTGGTGATGGAACGGTGGTAAAAGGGTTCAAGTCTTTGAGCCGAGAAGATCTGAGATGTCTATAGTGACGAATGGAACGATGATAGGAGATCACAAACTGCGGTGCCCTCCATTTTTATCGTACACCGTGACTACTCGATTCACCAAGCTCGTCAAGGGCGTCACGGAATGTGATGGCCTAATGCCTAACTGTGACCAGTCTGAATCTGAGTGACCATCTCACGGAATCAATTTCACGACTCTGTTTCGGCGCGTAATCTCGAGACTAGCTTCCTCGAGATGCCCTCTCTTCACTGCGCTAGCTATATTTGTGACGCTGACCTGTCATCCCTCTGTTCAGCGTCGCCGATCTCACCCAATTGAGCACTTCAGGGGCATAAATCCAGGATCGCCGAGTCATTTCCAGGCTAAAGCTACTGCTGTGCTCAGCTGTGACAGAACGGTCTAGACTGGAGAGGAAGCGGCAACCAGGACCAAAAATGGCCGATGAAAAAGAAAATCTCATGGATACCCAAGAGGGATCAGACTATCTGAGAATGTGATGAGTACCTTAAGGCAGGAATGCTTTGGGTGACTATAACATCAATGTGGCTGGCTGGAGTTTATCACCCCTAACTGCTGCTTCATTGTGGCTGGCCGAGAGGTTGACTCTTTGTCCACTTACGGCAAGCGATCTTCTTCCAACCGAGGGCGCCGATATCCAAGTTTCTGAATTTGGCAATGATTCAGGTGGGATGGGACGACCACAGCATGACCTGGCCAAAAGGCTGCGGGCCGGCCCTTCCGTGTGTCTCTGTGATTGCCACTTTGCTGCCGAAAGAGAGTGCTTTAGTCGAGGTTGGCAAATCTTAACTCGAAAGCATGGTTTCTTGCCGACGATCACATCACAGAACATGCCATCTGTTCAATAAAAGCCAAAATATGACAACCAGGACATTGCGACTGAGTGCTCACGGATATTTCAACTAGGTGGAGCTCGTGGCAACGCCTACCTGAGGGAATCGAGGGAGACTTCCGTTATTCTGTCACAGTATTGCCTCGTCATTTAGGTGAAATAATGGCTATTTACACCCATCGACCCATTCATACAACCAGAAGTACAAACCCTATACCCAGGGCTCCGCTGCTGCTAGCTATTGCCCAAAGCTGAGCATCCGAGCCTAGCTGACTCGTAGATAAGCATTATGAGAACTGTTCGTCGACAACGTTTCAAGGCTGAGAATGAAGATAGGCAGGTCGAAATGTCCAATTTTACGTTATCCTTAAAGAGGACTTCCGCTGCAAGGAAGCAAGAAACGCTAACGGGGAACGTGGCTGGCTGAAACGCTTGGTGCAGCCCCTTCCGGGCTGAATATCTTGGACTAGACCCAAGCCACGTTCGTCCTTGCTGAGCTGAACATCTGCGAACGCCTTTGGCGATGTTCCTAAAGTTGGCCTGTCATGTGTCGGAGATGCAAGGTGCGGGATTCTATAGATTGTGGAAAGTCGGACGATGGCTTCCAAGGTTCACTCATCTGCAACAACTGGCGCACACTTCAGCTCCAATCAGTTCCGCCAAGGACTCACGACCCGATTCCATCACATTCCAGTCACACAGCCAGCCTCGCACAGCGAATCTGCACTCCTTCTTCCCTTTGAGCTCATGTACGCGTGGGCGTGCAACAACACTCGGAATGCGCTCCAATAGCCACGTTCCAGTGCAGAAGGATAGAGTAGCATGATATGAGAGAGATTGAAATAGTTTTAATGTATAAATGGATGGGAGGAGCCACATCAAAGTCGTGCCTCGCTTCGACACAACTCTATCATCAGCAACTACCTCGTTTAACAAACAACTTTACGCGAACAGCTACATTCACTAGAGCTTTCACTAATTTGCATACTTAGAAAAGATTGAACTTGGTCAGTCATGAACCCGTGGCCGTCACCATCAAACACAAGAACTACGCTGATTATTTTACAGAGACCCAACGACCCCCAGGAGTCCACAGTCTTCCATTTGCTTCCGCAGCAACTCATCTTACGCTGGGAGAAGCACAAGATAATCTACGTCATCTGGCCCGGTACTGACTTCTCAAGGCCTAGAGAGGGCACCATCAGCACTGGCCTGACTGTCAGCCAGATTCTGATGCACGTGATCATCGGTGGCTTCCCTGATGACCTCAATGCCGGGCGGAGCGAGACGATTGCCAGCATCTTAGGTAGTCCCGTAGCCGGTGATCCGTCTGAGGTCACGGCTATCAGATCCATTGCGAACTGACTCACGGCGAACATCTCCGTAGATGGGAAGAAGGTCTTCCCATCAACAATCGAGCAGACCGCCGCCTTCGCCAGCAATTACACAGTCCCTGAGGGCTGGGAGGTCGTCCACATCGGACACAGCTTAGGCTATGCTCTCATGCCAATCCCCGCCGTCCATTATGCCAAGTACTAGCCGAAAGCGAAGCACTACATGCTGTCCTTCGCTCCGTGGCTTGCCTACTCCAGAGAGGCCTCCGAGGTCATTGGAAAGCTGTTCTCGGGTCCAATGTTCACCTTCATTGATTACGACGACCCCGTCGCGCAGTTTGCGGGCATCTCCCAAACGTTTTACGACATGTTCGTTCGTGATGGGAGATATGAAATGTTCCGATCCCACCGTTACGTGAGCAACCTCCCTCTAGACTTTGGTCTTTGCATCTTTGGAGCAGAAGAATTGAAAACTAACTAACCAAACTACACCCGTATAGCCTCTCGGACGAGTTTCCAGGTACAGTTTGCTTGCCGACTCCGTGAACCCAGTCATTCACCATCTTTTGAGTGGCATCAAGAAAGCATTTGAAAAGATGGAGCCTGTGAATCTCGATGAATTTGAGGCTAGGATGATGACTGGTCTAGCTTGTTACCACGTCCATACACTGGTCTGTGCCCGCTCCAAACTGATAAATCCCCAGATTCCGTGCTGAAGAAATGCTTGTTCTATCGCAGCTAAATGCGGAGAACGAGTTGAGCTCAACGCTTGGCAGCCAGGCCGGCGGACTACCTGGCTCTTCAAGGAAGATGTCTGTGTGAACTCTTTGGGGCGGCATCTTGTCGTGCAGAAATGTCCAAGATCACGGCGTCTGCCCCTTACGGCGGGTGCCCAGCTCAAGTGTGAAATCAGCTCGTTTTGCCTAAGTGTCCTTGGTTGTATGAATGGAGTTCATGTTGACATCGGAAGCAACCGAGCGAAGCCGTCATATGAATTGCCAGGTGGTTCTGACTGAGAGTGTACAATATTGTAGTAGTGGATGCAGGTCAATAACGAGGGGGGTAAAGACTGCACACGCTCACGTACCGGTAAGTTGCTGCCTAGCGCTTAAGTCCTTGTTTGGACTGGAGTTGGTAACAGAATGGGCAAAACGTGGAGTTACCGTTACAGACGTAGAACACAGCAGTTCGCCGTTTCTGTTGGTTCAAGAACCACGATTTCTCGACACCTTAATAAGCCCCGCTTTCTGGGCCTTGTGCACCGCGGAGGGTGGACTTGAGCAAGAGCTCATCGCCCCGAAGATCGTCGAGTTCTACTTGAAGGAAGGGACTTTTCTAGGCGACAAACGATCTTTAGAGCCTGTCATATGCGACATTACAGGGATTTCCTCAAGCGCCTTATGCAATACACTGTGAAGAAATTAGAGAGAAAGTCAAATGTCATGGCCAATTTGACCCACCGTCGTCAACCTGCGCCTCTTAGGCTGTCCCAAGAAGATCTAAGAAATCTGCCTCGGAAATTAGGTAGAGGCTAATGGTCTCAGCAATGAATTCGTCGAGGCTAGTGTAAATAAGCCCAAATGCCGATCTTGGTGTCTCCTACACCGGGTAATATGAAGTAATTAGTTCCCTAGTGAAAGGGTTTGGCGGAAGCTTGTCTTTGTTAAAGTTAAACTCGGATGGCGCCGTTTCCATGAGCTGCTTTCCGCACCCGTGCCCGATGAGCTCGTGGGGGATAATGATGGCCTCCAAGGAAAGGTGGTGGAGTTGGCTGTATACGCCAACATCCTCCGGCTTAACGAAAGGGAGTTTTAGTCGAGGATTACGAGCATTTTCTCGGTTTAACAATTGTAGGTTCTTGCGGCCATATGTGGTGCGCACGTCCTAATACTGTGCCATTTGAATGAGTAACTTTCTGAAGCTAGGTTGGGCATCACTTACGTTGGGCCCTGTAATTCCGTTCCATGCAAAGCTTGTACTGAAGGCAACAGCTAAACATGTGGCGAAATCGATTAGTGACCATTCGTATGGAAGCGGGTGCTGAGCATCGACCTACCGTTAATTGCCAGGAAATCGGGTCGGACGAACTCGTCGTTTTCGAAAGCACCTGGCTCGCCTTCTTTTCCACCGCCAATCTCGCCGGCCCACGGGAGATCCAGTATGAACTGCATTGCCTTGTCTACCAGTCGGTCTAGGGCCGCAGACTTGGCTTGGTCTTTGAGGCCAACTAGTCTCTCCCATTCGCACCTCACTCCGCTAGGGTCGCGATACGTCTCCATGAAACCAACGATGGTCTCGATATTAGGGCCAGCATCTTGTGCCCAATGTTTTGGGGGAAATTCTGATTCGAGATGATCAGATCCTGCACTTTTCTGATTTCCTTCTCGGTCAAGTCCGGAGAATCGGGATAATACCAGCTCAAGGCTTGATCGGGGTATCCTAAAGCTTTAGGCTCTGGGGAAAATATGGCGCCTTTCAGGTCCTCGAATACATCTTTGGCCCAGTCACAGCAGCTGCAGATGAGGTTGAAATCGTCCTGAGATAGTCTAGGGATGCATTTCTGGTCTCCCCAAGCCTACATACATCTCTGCGTTAGCTTGCCATGTTCGGATCCCTGGTTCAGTGGTACTCACCCTGAAATTGCCGAGGTTATCTAGAAACGCGGCGGCATAATCTAGAAAAGGCTCGATGGCCGCTTCGTTGCTTACTTCGACATTCAGTTTCAATCTCTTCTAGTCGTCCCCGTACTCGTGAGCGAGGTGGAGGATGAGATCAAACAGCGCCTCTGCATGTGGTGAGACCTGACGAAGGATGATCCTGGTTCCAGAGAACGAGGCTCTGATGCTATGTTAGAAGTTGTGTCAATCTCGTGGGTAGGGCAGGTCGCACTCACTTGGCCATGTGGTGAGCATAGAGCTTCTCGTCTCTGCTGAGAAGGCCAAATTGCTCTGCGGCCGAGAGGCGTATCACCGGCGGGTCGACGTCTGCAAGGTTACTTGCGGATGCCATTTTGTTGACTACCTCCTCGGTGTCAATCCTGCCACTGGGTTGGTGTAGCTCTCTCGGGTGAGACCTGTGACCTGATTTAGTGACAGGAGCAAAGCCTCGCCAATTGACCGGGGTACGTGGGTTAAGAAAGCGAAAGGTAAGACTTTTTGGGGTCACGCCTGTATGCCTAAGCGGCAGCACTAGATGACTGAAGTTTCACAGTTAGAGAGCCAGCATCATTAACAGGAGCGACTTAGGGCGCTAGCTGCTTAGGACGAGTTTCCGAGGCCACGATTCGTTCACTATGTGTGGTGGAATCTCAAGATTAGGATTGTGACAGTTAGCAAAGGGCAGTAAATATGAATTTTGGATAGATGCGGGGAAGAAGTATGTCTTCTTTTATCCTACACACATACGTAATAGCTTAGGTAGACATTGACCCGATTCGCCAGTGCTTACCCAACACTCCCGGGTAAATGTCAAATAACGCGTTAAGAAGCAACAGCTTTCACGACAGGCTTCAGGCATCACGAGAATTGCCGTTTTTAGGCAATAGCACCTATAAAGCAGTGTGTAGTACCCGAAAGGGTAACTGCAACTTGAAACATTTGACTGGAAGCTGTGACTGTCAGTTAAGCTCATGGGCTACTGGTAGCGCGGATATGAGACTGATGCTTGATATAAGCCTCCGTAGTATTTCAGTTAGTTCAATGGCTAAGCTTCATTAGTACGCCTTGTCTCCGCTTATTTCCACTTGATGACTGGCCATATTGTAGTCAACATGGATGCCTACAAGCAAACCCCCTTGCTAGTGTTACAGGATCATCCGTGAGAGTGTTAGAAACTGGGGGGCGGGCTGAGAGGAGGATCGGCTCCCTGGCCAAAGCTGACAGAGCTACTGGGCTCGTATGGACGGACAATTCAGAACAGGCATCATCGGCAAAGTAAATGCCACATTAGTGCAGCAGATCGGCTCGCAATATGTAGCCTTACGTAGGGCAGGCTGGCAGGCCATCCCTGATAACATCTGCCCAGTTGCTGAGACTCCCCCCGCGCGTCAATTTCTCTGAATCTCTCAAATCTCTCGTCTGCAACGACGCGACCATCATGGCGAACCGTCAGTTTGATGGCAGTTCGCCACAGTACAGCGATTCCCCCGAAGTTGTCCCACAAGAACACTCTCCAACATACTCTGCTCCGGAGATTTTTTCATCGTCCGGGTCTTCGCAGGGGCTCCAATCAGGAGCCAATGGCGCTTTCAGTGAGAAAATCGTCGCTCCTGACAATTTCTTGCCCGAAGTCGTCAAGGCCGAAATCCACGGTCCAAAACATGGTCAGTGGTGGCAGCGCAAGAGGATATGGGCTATTCTTGCCATAGCCTTGCTGATTGTCATCGGACTGGTGGTGGGATTGGTTGTCGGCTTGGGCGCTGGAAGCAAGAACGACGATTCCTCGGACGGTTCTAATAGCTCGGACACCTCAGATACCACAAACGCAACCGCAAAGATCTTCTGCGATGGACTCTGTCCCCAGGTCTTCTCCGATGCCAGCTCCGAGGACACTCTGCACATCTTTGCCCGCACAGCCAAGAACCGCATCGCGTACACCTCACACAACGGGACATCGTGGGACGATTGGATCGATCTCGGCCAACCAAAGGGCGACCTGATCAGTCAGCCTGCGGCGATAGCGTGGGAAAGCAAAACCTACAAGATCCCTCGAGTCGACGTCTTCGCCGTCAGCTCCTCCGAGAAGACTGTCTACGGCCGACGATTGGAAAACGACTCCTGGTCGGCTTGGGAGGACATGGGGCCGGATGCAGGAAGTCAACCTATTCTGTGCAAGGTCTACGACGACAGGATAGACATTTGGTCGACTGATTCGTCTGGACACGATATCAGTCACAATTGGTGGATGTCCTGGATGGACGACCCGACTTGGTACACCGAAGGAGGAGCCTGGCAGCTACAAGACTTTGGCACAGCAGCTTCTGCGCCGGGGATAGTGTGTCGCGACACTGATATCATACACGACGTAATATGGTACGACCGAGATGAGTCGCTAGTCTGGCACGAGCAATGGAACGAAGCAGACCAGAAGTGGTTGGATCCGCAAAGCTTCGATGGTACCTTCATCGGAGACCCAACCGTTGTTTCCTTCAGTGACGATTCTGAACGCCTGGATTTCTTTGGTGTTCAAGAGGACAACAAGATGTACCATTTCTCTTGGTCATCGTCTGATGGGCACTCTTCGCTGAAAAGCTTAGGTGGAAACATCACGAGTGTGCCCTCTGTTGTATCTCTGTCAAAAGGCACCTACGACGTGCTGGCTCTCGGCAATAACGGAACACTCCTTCACACAAGTTACGATGGCTCAGAATGGTCTGATTGGGACGATACTGGGATAGAGGCCTAGAGTGCTCCCCTCGCCGTTAGTGTTAATAACTAGGTCTTTGTCTTTACTCTTGGAGAGGATAGCGACCTAGTGTCTATAATTATGGATGTGTCTATAAAGATGAAGTGGACTAAGTTAGCCGCTAAGAAGACATCTTTAGGTAGAGATCTATCTCGGAAGTATTATGTTTAATAAGAATATTAAAGCGGCAATAGATAATAGAGTTAAGTAAGTCCTATAAGTAAAGGTAGCTAAATATATCTAATAGATTAAGATCTTATCTTAAGAGTCTTAATATATTATAACTAAGAAACTAGGTCTTAATATATAATTAATAGAAATTATTTTAAACTTCTATAAATCTAAAAAGCCCCTTTAGTAAATATATATTTACCTTTAAGTAGATATCTATAAATACTTAAAGTAAAATAAGTCTTCTATTAGTATAGTTATAATTAACTCTTATAGATCTAAATCTTTTTACCTAGCCTATACTATCTTAGAATATCCTAGCTATTATAGTTAAGCTAGTTATTAGTATACTTACTTACTCTAGCTTAGTATACCTTTTACTTAGGGAATACTCTAATAATAGAAAGCGGAGGGTGTGTGGGAAATTGGGTGTGCGGCTAGGCTGGATTGGGAAGGTGGGGCAGGAAGGTGGGGGGGTGTGTGGGTGTGCGGGAGCTAGATCTTATGCATCCGTGTATAAGATTAAGACTAGTAGGAAGAGGGGGGAGAAAGGATCCTGCTTATATAGGGGAAAGAGGAGTAAATCTTATGCATCCACGTATTAATTCTTAGTTAAGAGACTCCTATATCTACATATTATTAGTTAAGAGAGCTTCCTACATCTATACATTAATTCTTAGTTAAGAGAGCTTCCTACACCTATATATTAATTCTTAGTTAAGAGATACTAGTACTAAGGCCACTGTTCATAATGCAGTATACTAAGCTATAACCTTATACATCCATACATTAATTCTTAGTTAAGAGAGCTTCCTATATCTATGTATTAATTCTTAGTTAAGAGAGCTTCTTATATCTATACATTAATTCTTAGTTAAGAGAGCTTCCTACACCCATATATTAATTCTTAGTTAAGAGATACTAGTACTAAGGCCACTATTCATAATATAGTACACTAAGCTATAACCTTATACATCCATACATTAATTCTTAGTTAAGAGAGCTTCCTACATCTATATATTAATTCTTAGTTAAGAGAGCTTAGTATATCTATGCATTAATTCTTAGTTAAGAGAGCTTCCTATATCTATATATTAATTCTTAGTTAAGAGATACTAGTACTAAGGCTACTATTTATAATACAGTATACTAAGCTATAACCTTATACATCCATACATCAATTCTTAGTTAAGAGAGCTTAGTATATCTATATATTAATTCTTAGTTAAGAGAGCTTCCTACATCCATACATTAATTCTTAGTTAAGAGATACTAGTACTAAGGCTACTATTCATAATA